>CABFVX010001656.1:116508-149831 GCA_902151425.1 Timema shepardi | reverse complement strand
CATACATACATACATACATACATACATACATACATACATACATACATACATACATACATACATACATACATACATACATCATACATTCATACATGCATACATATATTCATACATGCACACACATATACATACATACAGCCATACATACATCCATACATACATACATATATATATATATACTCACATACACACAGACACATACTCGTGTCGGGTGTGCTGGGTCCCACATCGGGCGCCTCTCAAGGGAGCGGTTAGGGGGATGCCCGGCAATAATGTTGGGTACCGAGGAAATTAAATACACTGGGTGGACCAAAACCCAGATAGGGGTACAGAACCCGAATAAAAACTAATGATGGAGTTCTTTGGTACGAAACTAACGTTTACGGTGCAAAGGAGCGATACTTCAGTACCGGCGTCCGACGGGAGTGTAAAGACGGGCTCCGGGATGTCGTCAGCCAGCGTCCGTCACATCGAACAGGTTGACCCCTTGTCTTCATCTATTACAATTGGAATGAAGGAAGATCACGATTAGCGTTTAATCAAGAGGCAAACCTTGTGGGAGCGGCACGAACAGCTGATCGCTAAGCTGCTGAAGCACCTATAGGGTAGGAGAAACTTCAACAGTGAGACGCACTTTCTCACACATAGCCTTGCTGGATCATTCAGGAGGTTGTGGCAGCTGGACGAGGAAGTCCTGGATTCCCTGCCCATTCGGCATACTTTGGCCAGAACTTCTCAGACTTCGCCATCGTTGAGCAGGAAGGACTCGTAAATGGCTACGCGAAGTATAGCTCTGACGCCGAAGTCGATGATGTCGATGAGGACTGTCGGAAGACGGAAAGATCGAACCGTGGTCTCGGCGGAAACAAAGAAGGCAAAAAATAAAAAAAACAGCGTGATGACTCGATGGAGTCTCATCACACAAACGAACTAGTGGAAGACCGAGCACTTGGCTGGAAGGAAGTGCAAAAAAAGGTTAGAAAGAAGCAACTTGAGAAGCAGCGGCCATCGTCGATAGTATTACCTAACGCACTGGTGATTTGAGCTAATGAAGGCAAATACTACGTTGACCTTCTCCGGAAAGTCAAGAAAGATGTATCCGACGAAAAGATCGGAGATAGATCTAGAAGAATCGCAGGACAAACACTGGTCAGCTTCTGATTGTTCTCAACAAGAATAGTGGTGCCAGGACTGACGAACTGCGGAAGCTGATGGCAGACGCTCTCAAAGTAGATGCGGAGGTCTTGAGCAAGGTGCAAGAAGTTGACCTTGAGATCAGGGACATCGAGGAGACTGCCACAAAGAGGGAAGTTGCAGACGAGCTCCAAAAAGCGGCAGGTGAAAGCTGTGAGATAACAGCAGAAGCAAGTAAATCACTGCGAGGAACGTATGGGGAAACCCAGATAGCGGCGGTTAGGATTCCAGTGGAAATTGCTCGGAGGATAATCGGTGAGGAGGGAAAGATTCGCATTGGATGGGTGCGATGCCGCATCAAAGAGGGGTGAAGACTATCAAGTGCTTCAAGTGTTGGCACTTTGTACACCTCGTTTCCAGATGCATTAGTGAGGTCGACAGATCCAGGCACTGCATTGGATGCGTTGAGAACGGCCATAAAGTTGCCGAGTGCATAAAGGATGCGCGCTGTAGCCTGTGCACGGAAAAATGGAAGGAGGTGAACTGCGACCATGTAGCCGGTAGCATCAGGTGCGCAGTCTTTAAGGAGGCACTTCAGGCGCTAACCGCTAATCGTCGATGAGAGTACTTGAGCACAACCTCAATCATTGCGAGGCGGCACAGGACCTGCTCATGCAGACTGTGCGAGTGGTGAAGCCAGCTCTTTTGGTCATTTCGGAACCGTATAGGCAACTCAGCACTCAACCATGGGTGTCTGACTCTACCGGAAAATCTGTAATTTGGTCCTGTGAGGAATTCCCGTTCCAGGACGTTGTCAAAAGTACAGAGAAGGGCTTTGTCAGAGCTAAGCTGCGGAATATTCATTTCTAAAGCTGTTATGCTCCACCTAGCCTAACTCTCGATGAATTCACCGACTTCCTTGACAGGCTTGTCGAAGACGCGAATGAGCACTTCCCAGTGGCAATCGCGAAAGACTTTAACGCTTGGGCAGTTGACTGGGGGAATAAGGAGACAAACCCAAATTTCGATTGCTACTTGAGGCAATGTCCTGTCTGGATGCCGTCTTAATGAATAGTGGTGGAGAACCGACTTTCATGAAAGCAGGAAGGACCTCTATTGTGGATCTTACGTTCATCCGCATCAGTCTTTAAAGAAGGAACAGCTCGTGGAAGGTAACTGATGTCTACAACTATAGTGATCATCGGCTGATCTTCTGGGAGGTATCGGTTGACCGGGAAAGTTCCGGACCGGCACCGAAGAAGAAAAATTCACTTGGTTGGAAGACCAGCATGTTTGACCCGAACCTGTTCCGAGCAGCACTCGATGATTGACCAATTGGAGAGGGTAGCGCCATGTAAAGAGTAGAGGAGGTTATGAGGCGGGTCACCAAGGGTTGCGATGCCACTATGCCTTGAAAGCGCTCCACAAACCAGCGTTACACAATGTATTGGTGGAACCACACTGTTGCTTTGCTCCACCAAGCGTGTATTCGCACAAGGAAACTATCCCAGCGTGGTCGAGAGAAACCAAATTCCGATCATCTGGAGGTGGAGCACAAGGTGGCACGGCGGCGGCTTGCCAAAGCCATCAAGGGCAGTAAGAGACAGTGCTGGGGTGAGCTCCTGGTAGAGGTGGAAGTTGATCCATGGGGGAGGCCATATAAGGTGGTCATGACCAGGCTGAAGAGCCAGCCGATGCCCCCACCAACGTGTCCAGACTTACTGAGTAAGATCGTCTCAGCACTTTTTCCGCAGCAGTCTGAATGCGACCACCATATTGAGCAGGATAAGGAGGATTCGATCCCGTTAGTTACAGTAGAAGAGATGAAGGGAGCGTGCGTGAAAATGGGAAACACGAAGGCCCCAGGGCTGGACGGTATCCCCAACGTTGCGCTCAAGAGAGGCCATTAACACAGTGCCAGGAATGTTCCTGGACATGTACAACACATGTCTCCAGGAGGGTACCTCCCCTCAAAAGTGGAAGAAGCAGAGACTGGTGCTCCTCTCCAAGGGGAAGCAACCGCAGGATGAACCCTCACCTTACCGTCTACTCTGCATGCTTGATACAGCTGGCAAAGTCCTTGAACGAATAATCCACGGAAGAATCGAGAAAGTAACCGAGGAAAATCTATCAGATAAGCAGTGTGGTTTCTGCAAAGAGCGCTCAACGATCGACGCTTTTGACCTGGTGGTGAAACTCGCAAGGAATGCGATCTCTGGTGACAGGTGGAAGAATGGCGAGAAGCAGTACTGATTAGTAGCGACGCTTGATATAAAGAACGCCTTCAATGCAGCCAGGTGGGACTGCACCATGGGGGCGCTAGCGGAGATTGATGTTCCAGGATACCTCCGGAAGATGATAGCTAGCTACTTCCCCGACAGGGTCCTCAAGTACGACACGGAGTACGGTCCACGAGAGTATCGGGTAACTGGGGGAGTATCCCAGGGCTCGGTTCTTGGGCCTCTCTTGTGGAACATCATGTATGATGGACCCTTGAAGCTCGTACTACCAAGAACAGTAACGCCCGTGGTCTTCGCTGATGACGTCGCTCTTGTCATTGTAGGAAAACACCTGGAGGACATCAGCAACCTCTTTGAGGTCACGTTCGCGAGGATTCACTGGTGGATGGAGTTTGTTGGCCTGAAGCTGGAAGAGCACAAAATCGAGGCAGTATTGATCACCAGCAGTAAGAAGCTTGAAACGCTCTCACTACAGGCAGGTAAACATGAGATCACGTCCCAGCCATGCATTCGGTATTTGGGGGTGATGCTCGACTCGAGACTCAACTTTAAGCAGCAGGTGGAGCATGCCAGTGCCAAGGCATCTGTGGTTGAGGCTGTTCTATCACGGCTCATGCCCAATGTGGGAGGCCCCAAACAGAGAAGGAGAGCACTCCTGTCATCAGTCGTCACGTCAGTCCTCACGTATGGCATTTACATATGGGCCGATGTAGTAACGCTCCAGGAGTCCCATCGTAAAGTGGCACCAGTCTACCGGCTGAGCGCTTTACGAGTAGCAAGTGCGTTACGCACGGTATCAGAAGATGCCGTGTGCATTATCGCCNTACGCACGGTATCAGAAGATGCCGTGTGCATTATCGCCGGAGTGCTGCCGATTGGGGTCTTGGCGGAAGATCGGAAGACCCTGCATCGTCGCAAAGTTCTAACATTGATAAGCGCAGAGGAGTTGAAGAGGCAGGAGCAGCGAAGCAGTTTTCAACGCTGACAGCGGCTGTGGTATGTCTCCACCAAGGGGAGATGGACTTACCATTTGATTCCCGAAGTGGATAGGTGGTACAACCGCAGCCACAGAGCTGTAAATTACTACTTGACACAGATGATCTCGGGACACGGGTGATTCCGGGTATACCTATACAAGTTTAAGTATGAGGATTCCCGGAGTGCCCCACTTGTCGCTGAGTAGAGAAGAATGCCGAGCACGTGTTCTTCACGTGTCCTCGGTGTGATACCCAGCGTGAAAACCTGGAGGTCACAGTGGAGGGAAAGATTACGCAGGAAAACATAGGGGATATGATGCTGTCGTCAGAGGCAGCGTGGGAGGCGACAAGCACGTTTGTGACGGAAGTCCTTAAGGGTCTACGTCACGAAGATCAGGAGAGGAGGAAAAAAGAATCAGACGGAAGGAGCCTAGGACATCCCTAATCCCGCCGCCAACATCTAGGTGAGAACCGGGAATTAGGAGAGGCCAAATCACTGAAGGAAGAGCAGAACAACAGCTAATGCCTCCCCTCGCGAAGTAATGCCTAACGGTGGTTCTTGGGGGGGAGTAATAGGGGCGAGGAGAAGAACTGTTCTATTCCGTTAACTGCTGGAAAAACTCACATCAGGATTTCTATATGTCCTGAGGATTCCACCGACAATGTGCTGAAACATGTCGAGATTTTTGGCTGATCTACACTAAGTAACAAGGCATTCATCATCAGATAAGAATAGAATTCAATTTGTTAATATCAATTGCTTTATCTAATACATCTCCTTCTCTAAATTATAATATTTTCTGTTATAACCTCTTTACATTTGTTCTTATATCTCTTATTTAGTGTTTTTTTACTTTAACTTAGATTAATAGATTTAATAGGCCATTAGAATAAGCACTTAGCCTAGCGCCGCCATCACATTGTAGACCGTACCGGAAACGGAAATAATAAAAGAGAGAGCAAAGAATAACAAAACTCACAGCCTTCTGGCTGACTACATAACACCCAACAGCTTCTGTGGTATAGTGGCCAGATTTACTTACTTCAGGTCCCAAAGTCCCGTGTTCGACTCCCAGTGCTTCCAATTCTGTCTGCGAAGCAGTGGGTCTGAAACGGAACCAAAATTAACCTCGTGAGGGCAAATGAGGAGCTACTTGAATGAATAAGTAGCACTTCAGTCTAGAAAACTGAGATAGAAGGCTGGAGGGTTTGTTGTGCTGACCACATGACACCCTCAACCCGAAAATGTTGGCACCATCTTCGCCAACATACGGCAGCCTCTCGATTGGTTTAGCCTGCTTGCAGGCTGACACCATAGAGATATTACTCAATTTAAAATCTACCAATAGGATAAAAAATTATTCTCAAAAACATTTATTTCTGGAAAATTGTGTAAATCCTATAGATATTTGAAAACTGTAAACACCGTATTAAATAACAGATACCCACTTCAGTGGCTGAGTGGTCTAAGGTGTCACTTCAGTGTTAAATTGGCCTGCTGATATCGGAGCACTTGGGGTTCAAATCCTGGTCGGGTTTATTGAGGGTAGTTTTTCTTAAATTGTTTCCCCATCTCCCAAAATAAAAAAGCTGGTAAATAACCTCTCAAATGCTTCCTTCCTCATTACTACCCAATTAAATTATCATATATGCGTATAACATTAACAGGTAGTATGACGCGGTGATATGAGTAATAAAAATAACAGATATATTTATAATCAAAATGGTTCTAGTCTTCGAAATGAAACTGCTTTTAAAATATTTTATTGCCTCTTTTGCCTTTAAAGTTTAAAAATTAATCAAAGCACACTGGCCAAATTTAGCACATTAAATTTTAGTTATTTTTTATTTTACCTGCTTACTAATAAACTCAAATAAATGGTACGACAAAATCGTAAGCTACATACTCTCTCGTATAGGTTATTATAGTTAGTGACAAACTCTTCAAAAATAAGTTATCTCTAATTTTACCTTAAATAATTTTTTCTCTGATAAATAAGTATACACTATTATTTATCACTGCCCTCACCAGATATTTATTTGAAAAAAATAGTTCAAGACTTTTTTAAAAAGGTGATTTATAAAGCAATGAGATGAGTTCGTTTCTACTCTGCTCAGTAACATTGACCCGGCTGCTAGGCCTTGTATCTATGGCCCATAGTTTTTATTGCAAGGGGGCCATCCTTAAATTACGTAAGGCTTTGTTACATTATTTTAGATCCTCCCTCCCTCACGTAGTCTCCCTCCCATCTGTCTAGCTTACGTAATTTTTAAATATTTGGTAAGTCATGTTATTTTAATCGTTTAGTTATTTTTAGATATGAGGATGGGTAATATCCCACTTTAGTGGCCTCATGATCTAAGGCGTCACTATCGCAATAGACCAGTCTGCCGATGACTGGGAGATCGTGGCTCAATCATGATCGGGTGATATTTCCTAAATATTTTCCCACTCTCTCTCCACGCGAATGTGGGTACACTTCCTCTAATTTGAAACGTAATCATCCCTAACCCAATGGCGTAATTAGTTAATACCTAATCAGGCAGAATTAATCAAAGAAATGTACCCAAATTTGCGTGGGAGAGTAGAAGGAAACGATTGAATAAGATCTTCCCAAAATACCCTCAGCAGGGATTTTAACCCTCAGACAGAAGCGTCTAGCTGGCTGGGATGGATAAGCTAATTTTTCTGCTCGAGAGAATGATTGTATCTTGACGTTTTATCTCCCCATCTTTAATTCCAACTTGGTCGCCTACACACTTTAAGGTCCGGCACTACACTTCTTATCTCTATCAGTTTTAGGAAAAGTCTGCTTGCGGCCTCGGCTGATTACTGGTTAGCCAGCCTCCCGATTGTTTAAACAAACCAGTTACTCTGCCAACCTGATGGCTGGAATTCATCAGTTTGTATAAAGTTATCAACGCCATCTATTTTGAGAGCTGAAAGCTCAACACACCTCCAGTGAGGGTAGGCAGGGCCTTAAGCGTAAGGACCATCCTTAAAATGTAGCTATTTTAGATGATAATTCCATTCTCTCCCTCTTTAAGGCCTTATATCTCGAAATCAAGTACGAGAAGGGATAATTTTAACTATATGGAGTAAAATTGAAATGTTTTCGGTATAAAATACACCAATTGTGGACATGATAAAACTTCTAGACTAGACGCTGGAGTGCCTTAAACGTTAGGACCACCCTTAAAATGTGGCTGTTTTAGAAGATATTTCCATTAATTTCCTCTTTAAGGCTTTCTATTTCGAAAACAAGGTCGAGAAGGGATACTTATAACTAAAATTACCTGCCTTTAAAATGTGGCGCCATGAATATTTGGCTCAATGTTAAAAATGTTGCTGCTGTAAACAACAGAATCTAGCATAATCAAACAATTTAGTTTACAGAGCATTCTTTGGATTATTCTTTGAACTAATCAAACAATGTAATTATTAGTGTATTCTTTTGATTATTCTTTGAATTAATTAACAAATTAAGTTATTTAGACATTATGTTGCAAGTCTGCGTAACTCCCCAAAATAACCAGATTAAACGGTTATGTAGATGTGGAATAGTTCGGCCCGGTATGAAAGTCCCAAGGTTTTGAGAGTTTTTTTACTAGATATTTATGTTGATGGGGATATGAAAATACCTATTTAGAATTAAACAATGTATTTATACAGTTTTACGTATATAATATCAAATTAAGTTTTGTATTTTAGAGTGAATAGGGAATATTATTATAAAGTCAATGTAAAGAATTTCTTTTTGTTTAGTTTGCTATGACGCCCGCCTGGATTTAGTCAGTGATTTAATGGCGTAGAATAATATTTTGTATTCGCGCTAAAATGTCTGATGTGTGTAGAATTTGTGCATCAACTACGAGAATTTTGCTAGAAATATTTAATCCTTTAGAGAAAAGAAAATATGCAGCTGAAATAAATTCATGTTTACCAATTAAGGTAAGATGACTAATTTGCATAGACCTAAATTGAAACTTTGGCGGCTTGTTGCTAATTTCCCAATGCTTTAGTTTTTTATTTACTAGAATATTTTAGTGTTTTATGAGCTAGAAATGAAATGAAAAGTATAATTTCTACCTAGTATTTTGATACTTGATATAGCCTATATCCTTTATGTTAAATCAATGTATAACAGACTCAATTCCCCAATAAAGTATTATAAGTTACAACCTGTTATTTGTTTGTAGTGATCAAGAATGAGTCAGAATTCATTTGAATATTCTTTAAAGGATAGTGCCCTAAAGATAAATATTTGAAATCAATAGCCTAGGAACACATGGTTCTCATTTTATTGATAAATATTTGAGTTCACACTAATAATAGGCCTAGAATATAATCATTGATAGGCTCTGGGGTTTTATTGAGAAGAAAATGTTTGTTTGGTGATAAGTACATATACTTTTGCCGGGATCACGATCAACTTAACTTTAACTTAATGTAACGTCCACTTAAAGTTAACTTAATATAACGTACACTTAAAGTTAACTTAACCTTCACCTAACTTAACGTAACAACTCGAGCCAAACATCTTCATTCTCGAGTATTATCTGTGATTTGTACTAGTTGTACAGTGATGATCTGTGAATGTTTACAGTTTTCAATCAATATAATAAATATCTATTATTACACTTTTTTGATAAATTTAGTTCCCTATTTCAGTTTAATTATTTTGTTTCAATGTCTGATCACTAGAACTTACGCTAAAGAGTAAACATTAGTCATAATACCAACAAATGAATTACTAAATAGCCCTGTTGACGTCACTCACATAGTTGTTGGCTGGCTAGATCATGTGATACCCTTAAAGTGACATAAAGTAAAGTAAAAGACCTCCCAAGACATCTCTTACGTTAAGTTAACTGCAAGTCAACATTAAGTTAAGTGCATCGTGATCGCTTCCATTTAAACACACGAGGAGGTCCTTTACGTTAAGTTACGTTAAGTTGATCATGATCCCTGCATTAATGTGACTATACATTAAATTTGTCTTTAGTATTTTACTACTAATTCTTGGCCATTGCTTTATTAAAATAGCCAAAATAGGTATCAACTATACATTTTTCCAAACATAAAAACACGTATAATCAATTTGGACAGCAAACAAAACCTGTAGGCCTATATTATGCAAGAAAAAATTTACACTCAAGAGAGGTATATTTCAACCATTCTAAAACAACTTGGACACTTTTAAACTAAAAGCCCAATTGAATTTACTGTATTTATGGAAGCGTAAAAACCATCTACAATGACAGCAATTAACTTCATATTAAATTTAATTGCTGTAAATGGTTAACCAAATGTCATTTGATCTTGTTTTAACAAATCCAGGGGTGCAGAATATGTTCAGAGCTCCAATATTTCCCCAGAACATAACATTTTCATAAAAAAAAAAATTCCCTGAAATCAATAGCACTAAAAATTAAAATATTGAATATTTTATAGAGGCTGAAGGGAATAAGGATTATTACCTATTATATAGTTTAGAAAATTCAAATTTGAATTATATTTTTAATCATAGTTATTTTTATAGTACCTACCTTATAAAAAATTTAGTTGTCTCCCAGAAATGGCAACCTTCCCATTTCCTTGTGTGCGTTACATATTGTTATATTGATACCAGTAGGCTTACCGGTACTAACATTTAATTTTACATTTTGAGTGTAAGAGGCAATGGAGTGTCATTCTGGGAGGCCTTGATTTAATTGTTAATTTTCATAGACTTTTCGGTTTTTTTTGTAGACTCACCACTACTGCAAGGTTTTTCATTATCAACCACACTAGGGGAAATACTATAGCTATTTACGACTATGTATTTTTCCTGATCACATAATTTACGTTTTACAAAACTTGCAATACTCTTTTGTCCTTACTTCTAGGTTTTTCTTGGGAATGTTTATTACATATGTGATATCCGAGTTTATCACATCTGCCACACCATTCACAATAAGCAGAGTTGACGTCATGTTTGTTCTTAAAAGTTGACATAATAAACATTTGTTTCGCTAAACCATCTAATTTTTTATAAACATTTATTTATTGTACAATGTACAAACCTTAATAGGTCCACTAAAAACAATTTCATGGCTACACATTTATTACATTATTATTATTATTACCGCGTCTTACTACCCGTTTGGCTTATACACACTTAAGCTAATGTGTAATGGTAGGGTGATTGTGAGATGAAATGGAGGACCTACAGTTTAACGTGGGATCCGAACCACGGTGGAGGCCTGGCATTCACACACATTCACAAGATGTCTTATCAGAGGTGAAGGAAGGGTTTGGTAATCAGATAAATCTTTGCCGGGACCGAGGATTGAACCCCGGCCGCTAGCATAGAAGTCTGACACCTTACCCCTAGACCGCCAGGTCACCCATTTATTACAAGCATGTCACGAGTTTATATAAACTGCGTGCACATCACCGTGTAATTAGGCCGTGATATGACTGGGGACTGAATTCAAACTAAAACAAAACATCGCTCACCCTTCCCTCCCCTCCCCCGCCTGCCTGCCATAGCTACCAAACACCCGCGGTAGGGTAGGTGATTGATAACTCATCACTCAATCACGCCTTTAGCCAGGTTGAATTATTAGAATTTGTCTTTGCCCCTTATTTCAACCCCGACTTCTTATCTATAACTCTTTGACACATTATCTTAGCCCTTAGACACCGCAACTTTTTGTACACTGCCTCACTATGGCATATACTGATAGTGTCGGGTGTTGCATGTCATCAACCTTTGTTTTTCATACAAATATCATATCAGAACCAGAATGTACTAAAAACGTCAACAAAATTGTTGGACATTTCCCTGCCCCGAATTTCTCCAGGACTGCTTTAATTTCGCCCGAACCTCGTTTGCGTGCTCGGACATATTCTGCGCCCCTGAACAAATCATCGATAGGCTATCTTCAAGCGATTTGTCTCAATGTAGATACTCACAAGTGTCCATGTAGTGACTGAATTCTAGAAGACGTGTAAGAGCTTATATTAATTATGACACATTTCTAACACAGCTTAAGCTTTCATGAGCTAGTAAATTATTTTATGTCTAGATATAGATAAAATAAACTTTATTTTGGCATTACATTTTATACGCTCGAGGGCTACTATTTATACTATTGTGCTAGGGATGAGGAAGGATGGATTTAGAAGAAGTGTGCCCACATTTGCTTGGAGGAAGAGTGAAAAACAATTTTAGAAATCACAAACTTATTGTAAATATTTACATTTCGAAAGTGATTTGTGTGTTCTGTTGTCAAGTTTTTTTTTATGCAGGCCTACTGATTATTAAAATTGTTAAAATGTATAAATCCTAGCGTCATTTCTGCGTAATACGTTTAGCCCTTCTAAACCACTATGTTTCTTTACTATCATAAATGTCACTGATAAAAATAGGTCAACATACCCTTAAAAGAATTCTTAATTTTCATCAAAACACTTTTGAATTTATTTTGTTTTAATTAAGAGCTAGAATTAGGCCTAAATGCTAAAAAAAACAATATATACATTATGACATTAAAACGGATGTAATGATAATGGAGCAAATTAACAGGCACCAAATAGGTAACCAGTAGTTGATTTATTAAAAAAAACTCCACTAATGATACATCCCTACTGATTATTCAACCAAAACTTAAATTTTACAACATATAATAAAGCTAAAAATTTCCTCTACAAAATGCACTACTTGCACATAAATTTAAAATATAAGATATTCAGGAAATTGCAACTACAATTTAAAAAAATGCACAATTCACCTGTAGTTAATCACAACAATCCATATAGGTATTACTAGGAGGAAAAAACCCTGTGTTTGAACACTATTTATGTTTGCACTGTCTAAGGTATAAGTTTATGTTAATTACGCTGATAGGCCTATATATATTCATTTGCACTTTAAAACGGAACTATGGCCTAATGGTCTTTCTTCACAGAATATATAAAAAGATAGAGATACCATTTAAACAATACCATGACTTATTTTAATGATGACATTTTTGATTCCATCACTTCATTGTCTGGATTTATTAATGTAAGAACAAATTAATCAATTTTACCCACTTCAACAGGATTATCACTTATGTATCTATTTTCAGTAGGTACAAGGTTCGGAGTTAGCAGCTTCTTCATAATCTGGAAACTCTTCACTAAGCTGATCCATCATCTTCATCAATTCTGAAGAGTATTATTTCATCACAACTTTTAAGTCCCATGACTTCAATATTCCCTCTAGGAGAATTTTCTGAATTGTACAAATAAATTTGTACTCATAATTCTTTTGGCCAGGAAATGACTCCAGCACAAACTCTCAGACTTCTTTCACTTTTTTAGATCTGTTGTCTGCTGTAGCACTTTGATCATTATTTTGGCTTTCATCACTTTCCAACGTAAAGCCAAAATAACCATCATCTACACTTACCCCACTAGAATGCCATTCTTCATTATCTGATTCAGATGAGGTGTCATTTTTCTTCTTTTAGTTTGTATGTTTTTTCTTTTCAGTTTCAGGCTTATTCGAGAACAGCAAACTAGCTGGTTTTTCCTTAGCAACTTCTTTTTTCGACTTCATTCTTTCTTTTAAGGCATTCCACTATGATCATTCTTTGGATGTTGAGCATATGTCAGATGTTCATTTTTTTCCCCCAGCTTTCACGGGTGATTCAATGAGCCTCAATGTGGTTTGCGAATGAAGGGCTTATTTGTGGTTGCAAATTTATCAGATTATTTGTTTGAGGTCTTTCTAGAATTAAGAGTTCATTTATTACTTACTATGGACACTGATACATCAAAAGCATTCAATGAATTCTCTAGAATAATTCTTGATTCATCTTCCAAAATGCTGTTATTCTGCCGAGCTGGTGTTATTGCATCATTAGCTAGTTTGATAAATTTCGAACAAACCTCCTAAATCAGGAAGACTGTCACTCAACTAACCGCTGGAGTCCAAATTCTTTTCCACTTGAACATTCTTGGTGACATTTAGAGCCATTTCACATGAGGCAACTATCACCGGTTGATTAACACAGAGGTAGATTGGGGGTTTCACACGAAGCAACCGAGTTGACCGTCCCATCAACACACTTTCATAAGTTGACTT
Organism: Timema shepardi; assembly: GCA_902151425.1. Classification (NCBI taxonomy): domain Eukaryota; kingdom Metazoa; phylum Arthropoda; class Insecta; order Phasmatodea; family Timematidae; genus Timema; species Timema shepardi. Next base: position 136,361 of record CABFVX010001656.1, on the reverse strand, counting down.
GGTGATTTATGGCAGTTGCCCATCAGGACAAATATCGCCCACCCGGCAACTGTTTGGTTAATAACGTGTTTATATGGTGTTATTCACACAGGGCAACAATCACCGGCCAGTATTCCAAGTGGTGCCAACCTCCAATCCAAGCACCTGTTGAATTTTATCGTTGAATTTTATCCTTGAAACGGAAAGTTATCTGGTCATCTATTGTCAGTTTATTTTTGATTGCATAGTCTTTAATAAATATTTATAACTTATTACAAAATTCACTAGAAATTTATTTAAGCTAATCTTAAGTAATGTGAAGTTAATAGGGATTTTCACTCACAGTTCTAGACCCTTTTCAAGGATACTTTGATCTTTTTTTTACTATTATTATTATTAAACATCGAGATTAAATAATTGTTTTATATTAAGTTTTGAAAGTGCCATCAATTCCAATGAAAGAACATTCTGATAATTAATGTGTAATTAAACTTATATCATTTGACACCATAGTTCAGTTGGTACTGTGTCTGCCACTAAGCCAAGGGGTCCCGAATTCGATTCTCGGCATGACCAAAAAGTTTATCTTTGGTGAAATGTGGATGTTCCCTTTCATAGTGATGATCTGGGGGCTGGGTGGTATGTCTGTTGTATATTTAAGGAGCCACAAGAAAGAACTTCGTCCTCCGAATCTATAATAACTGACAAATTTAGTTGTGTACTCTGGTTAAGTTGGTACAGATTTTTCTTTTACAGAGCGAATGTTTTAACAGTAACTGTTACTGGGCGATAGTTGCCTAGGTTGGAACGACTCTTAATGGCTCTTGAACAAAAGCTTCAGGTAATGGTGCAGTTTCCTTTGAAGGCAAATCTTCACCAATTGGTATAAGTCTATCTTCTTTTTGAGTTTTATTTGATGGGATACACCTCGAACAAATTTTCCACCAAACTTCATAAAGCTCCAATGCTTCAAATTCTCCTCTGACCTGTTGTTTCAGCAACTCTGAACTCTTCTGCTCTTAGATTTTTCATCAATGATGAACAAGATGATACAGGGGATGTTCTACACTAAATGATGCTGGTTTGATGGTGTCATTATTAAACCTAGTTGTTACAGGTGAGGTGGACAGTGCCAAGATTTACTTGAAATACATTTATTGTAGTCTTCTGCATCAGGATCAAATGGGCAAACACCACATTTCCTGAATTCACTCTTCAATGTATCTACAATTGCTTGTTCAATAAAATCTGTCTCTAATAATGACCAAGAAGCATCTTCCATGACCACTTTATTTCCAGTTTTGTTTTTCCAAAAGTACGGTACACAACATTTTGCCATCCAACTTTCAATGGATGGATGATTGCAACATCCTTTGGTTGAAGCACATGTGTTACATTTGGGTATAACGCGAACTGTACTATACCATCTGCAGCACACAACTTTGCAACAATGTATGTTGTGTGAGATTTTTTGACCATCAATCAAAATTAGGATGGGAAACAAAACATTCTGTTTCTTGAGCCTTGGCAGAAAATATGGTACCGAAAGTAAGCACATCAAGGAAAATATCAGTAGATGAGCATATTGACCATCCACTGGAATTTGATGCCTTACAAGTTCCAATGATTGTTCAACCCCAATCCATGCTCGCCCAAGAAATATTATTTGTTGCAATAATACTGATGCCTCAGAATAGTTATCAATGAGTAATTTAGGTAATAATTGTGAAATAATTAAAATGAAGTGCTGATTTTTATGGATTGCTCACTTACCTCACTACTAGTTAAAATGTCTGAGCTTCAGTTACTACATCCCACCATTCATGCCATAACATCTGTCACTTTAATAGACTATCATGTCAGCCAACCTCATATTTATAAATTCACCTTGCTGTATACACTTATTAGGTTCAGCAACTCTTAAAATTTCACGTATTTCATGGCACTAATCAATTACTTTGTTGTGATCAACTACTGGCTCTGGCACCCTATGCAAAAAAAACAACAACTAAGCCACTAAAAATAACAAAAGTATGCATTCTAAAGTATAGATAAGCATTATAAAGGTAAACATAGGCCCATAAACAGGCACTATAAAGTTAAAATAGGCTTTAAAAATTAAATTAGGGACATAAATAGGCAAATGAAGAAAAATAAGCACATAAATAACTTTTGTGTGCATTAAGAACGGTGTTTCTTAACCCTTTAAGATTGTTACCTCATAGAGCTAATTATTCAGGCCAACACTTTGAAAACAATTGTTTTTTCAAATCATACACTCCATTTACGGCAAGAGCCTACTTACCTTAATGTTATCCGCTATGGTCCTATCACATAAGTAGCACCATAGTGGAAACACAAGTAAGCATGCTACCTTTCAGAGTAGATGAACTGTACAATGTATGTGTATTTAATTTAAAATGCTTGGAAAGCATTTTAACACAGTATTAGTGAGTTTCAATTATTTTGCCTGCTGTTTTGAGAATTTAACCATAATAGTCTAGGTTAAATTCCAACTTTTTCCCTACTAAACCATAACTATCTTTGATTTTTATTAATAAACTTTCATATTACAGAGTGTCTACCATCAGGGAAAACTGGAATTAGCCGGGAATTTAAAGTGGTCAGGAAAAAATAGGAATAAGTAGGGAATTTTTGGTAAATTAAAAAAAAATTCTGGGAAAATATTGTTTTAGTCAAAATATTAAATCAGTATATTACAATGCGACTCAAACTGTCCTTTTTTTGTTTGTAGCTGTGTAGTATATTTTATAATTTTATAATTCCTGGTAGAGTATATTAATACAAATAAATGTGTTTATTTAGATTTTAAAACTTATTATTATTCATAAAAAAGATTAATAAAAAACATAGGGGGAGGGAGTAGAAAGATGTGATATATTTTTGAGTATGGAATTTTAGGAAACGATCAGGGAAAATTAGGGAAAAAGTCAAAAAATTTCATGGGTTGGGTTAATGTATTAACTTGTGGTGCTACTTAGGGTTAATTAACTAAACTGGGGTGACCTGGCGGTCTAGGGGTAAGGTGTCAGACTTCTGTGCTGGCGGCCGGGGCTCAGTCCTTGGTCCCGGCACAGATTTATCTGATTACCAAACCCTTCCTTCACCTCTGACAAGACATCTTGTGAATGTGAGGAATGCCAGGCCTCCACCGTGGTTCGGATTCCACGTTAAACTGTAGTTCCTTCATTTCATCTCACAATCACCCTACCATTACACATTAGCGTAAGTGCGTATAACCCGAATGGGTAGTAAGACGCGGTGATAATAATAATAATAATATAAAAATATTATGGCCATATTCACATAACCTAACTGCTCACTATCATCAAATTCATTCTACTCATTGCTGCTCTTTTGTACATTTTGTACATTTCTTTCCTAATTGCAGTCATCACAAAATCATTGAATCTTTCTTAGGGTTGAAGCCTGGAATGATCTCAAAGACTTATTTTGGAAGTCAAGAGTTGTCACGATGTTTTTCTTTGCTTCAATGTGCTTTGAGACATTTAAATCCTCTTTATCACTCATTTCTTCAAATATTCACTTTTGCAATCTTCATTTGGTAAATCATAAAGTGTTCATTGGGAATAGTGCTTGTTCTTGGACTACAACATACATTTAAGGGTTTAGCTTATTAGGTCATTGCATGTCAAGTTATCTAATATTTTAACACTTTTAAACCTTACCCTCTTGGATTTCTTTTCAAATTGGGCTCACCTAATGTACCCTCAGGGATAGTAAAAAATGCAAATTTTCAGAATTTTATCTGCAGTAGTTTTTAGCCCTCTGAAATCTAAAATTTAAAAAAATCACAATTTTCTGCTGACATTCAATTACAAAATAAATTATTGATTAGGCTAGAAATAAGATGGAAGGCTGGGTAAAAAATAAGTTTGTGATTTTATTTTTTATAAGCTTTCAAATCATATTTAGCATGACTAGTTTTGGACATTTTTTCAGTTCAAGGTCATATACAAATTTTGAACTGGAATTTCTCAAAAACCCAATTTTTTTAAATTCTGAAGAGAAAAAAATCACACATGAACTTAAGTATTTAAACACCATTTGTGGAAAGTTTCATCATGGGATCACAGTGGGATCATGTGTTAGTCAATTTTCTAAAAAAAATATCCAAATAATAAACAATTAGTGTATAAGTAAAAATGCAATTTCATTCCACAATTGTCAATTCCTTTGGATAAAGTTCACTATTTTTTTAGATCAGAAGAATGATATTGTACTGGTATGCTACAGTAGCCCCGTGACTTCTTTGGTGCTGACTGACAGCTTTGTAAAGTTACCAGACCAAATTATGTATCCCTACGTTGAACCATATGATCGGCAAAAACATGTGTTTAGCCTCTGTCACTTCTGCCAGTCAACATTTAGGTATATACCTGAATGTTGACTGTCATAAGTCAGTTGTGAACTCTCAGTCAGCACCAAAGAAGCCACGGGGCTGCTGTAAAAGAGTTTAAATAAGCAAATAGGGTAAGGGGGGAAGTGTGGGCTGGCAGTGAGGTAGGTAGCTTAGAAACGTAACTAAAATTCTTAAAATGAAGGCTGATTTATTGAAATTAACAATAATTGTACCTTTCGTCAGGTTAGCATTGTCACAATCCCTTCTTCCATATTAACAAACTCTACAATCTCTTGAAATATAATTTTGAAGAGATGCATCCATCTCTTCCTTGCAAAGGTAGTAAGTACTGCAAGTCCTGAGGGTATATAAAGGATGGAGTAGGACCTTGAGGATGCAGGAACTTCTTTTCCACCATATCATTTTGTCTCGTTATTGGCCAAAACTACACCAAACCACCATTGATAGTCTGCTAGTGTATGTGTGTGTGTGTGTGGGCGTGCGTGTGTGCGTGCGTGTGTGTGTGTTGAAACCTTCTCCTGACAAAGAAAACTTGAAAGATTGCTTCTTTGTCTCTTTCCCTACTGCACTTATAGAGCCTCCACTTGCTGCAAAATATGTTTGTATTTTTGAACTGTAATTCAATAAATATTGAGTCCTGCCGTTTGACACTTTTTAAATCACAAATTAAGTCTTAACCTGAGTCTAAGTTGCAACGTGACCAAATTTTGCTATTATTGTTTGTTCCTAAGTCTTCTCTTAACATTTTCATGAATTGTTTATTCTAATAAGCACTATCGAATTCCAGGTGACTCCAGAAGATACTATATCTTTAAAAATCTGCCATGTATGTGTTCAAAAGCTTGAGCGATGCAACAAGTTTGTCCAAGAGTACAAACATACAGAGTCGCAGCGCCGAGGAAGCACTGCGGGCCAGAATGTTTGCTATCTCTGTCTCGAGGCTAGAGGGGTCCTCTGCAGTTTGTTTGATGATAGGAACTGGGCTCAGAAGATAGAAACCGCTCTCGGCTGCAAGGTAAGTTGATGTTTGTAGAAAAATATGCACCAAATGGTATTTTAATAGAAAGTATCTTATGTTTGGTTTTTTATGGTGCTCAAATACCAGGGTTGTGCAAAGCTTCAAAATCTAAAATCGAAAGTCACATCTCCTTTGCTTTGATACCCACAGTAACCTTTGCAGCTTAGAAACGTTTTGAAGGATAAATAACACACATAGGCCTAGGTATTATCAACATATTTGAAATGTTTCACAAAATATGTAATATGGGTCTTTCCATTTGACTGACTTTACAATATGCACAAATCCAACTTTAAATTAACACACGCGCTAATCAAGTGATCTTAGAAAAATTATTATACAAAATAAATATAACTAATTTATTGGTTTAATTATCTAGCAGAACTAATTTTGAACAAATAAATGGAAGGATAAAGAGTGAATTTTTATAGTTCTGTGACTCATTTTCCAAAGAAATAGACAAAGTAGTTTTAAGTAAAATAGTTTTATTTTCAAAACTTGGTTTTCTTATGTAAGTTAGGGCAGAACTATTTTTAGGTAACATACAGAGGTTATTTTGAACTCATAAAATTAAAATAAATTAATTCAAATTAGTCAATTTATTTTTTATCTATTAGGGCCTATTTTACTTTTGACTTCACCTTTAGCTACTAAGTAAAACTGAAATTGCTTTGTAAATAAAAAAAATATAGGGCCAAACTAAAAATAAAATTTTGTATTTCAATTTGAAAAACACGATAAAAGTAAACATTAATAGAAGTCTCAATTGAGGGGGGTTGGAGATCTATCTAAAATGTATAGTTAACTTAAACTGGCAACAAGTGTTGAACAGCAGTAACTTCAATCATCAATGTCAGGATGTCAAGAGTGTCTTCTTGTTTGAATACCCTGTAACAATAGACTAAGCATATAATACAAAGTAAGGGATAAAGTTTAAAAAAAACAACTGACCATATACCAGCCTAAAAATGAAAAAATCCACAAGTTGAAATTTTTTTAATAAACATTGAAAGGGTATAAGGGCAAAGCTTACACACCAAAAAACTGTAGGCTTCAAAGTTTACAAATACAACACAACACATAATTATGTAATTTTCAGAATACATCAGTCTCCTTCAACAGAAGAGAGTAAGACAAACAACTGGTTTATGGCAGCATGGGTAGGGGTAGATCATGGCCACTTAGATACTGTTGTTGCCTGTTCATACTTGTATCTTTACTCTTGATAGATGGATACAATGTTGTATTTATATCATATTTAATTAAACTAGATCTGTTATTATTTATATAAAAAATACTGACTGGTGCTAGTAGGACCGCTTGGAAGGAAAGGAGAGAAGGTCATCTAAGATTGAGACGGGGGGAAAGAGGGGGTTGTCTGGATATGATAATATATTGGTGAGCAAGTTCCCACGTACGAAGCTGGGAAGCAGTGCAACTATTGGGGAAGGCTCATATAACTCTAGTAGGTACTATAGAATGAGTCCAAAATCTGAAAGTAAAAATTCAATATAATGTAGAATCTTTGTTGTTTTATTGGTAGCTAATGTAATTATTTTCTGTCATTATTTATTTTGTAAACATCGTCTCTTCTCTTTGTATCCTTCAGGTACATAATGGCAAAAGGGTGCCGAGCAAAATATGCCACTATTGTGCGTACAGCATCGATGAGCTGAATGATATTTGTCATTCAGCGCTGGAATCTGAGAGTACATTGTACCTTACATGGACTCCTGATGAGGTTGGTGCTTACTTTCATTGTCTTGTAAGTTTCTAGGCTTTTATAGAATACTGTACTTTTATAATTTTTTTGTGTTACTTGCACATTATCCAACCTTATGAATATTATTTCACAACCTCACAGTAATTACTAGCACACCATTATCTGATGGAAATGGAAACTGTGATGGGAGACACATCGGAAAAACATTTTCTCAACACGAGATGTCCTCTAACCACCTAAAGTGCTACGAAAATTGGATTGAAGCATAAAGGAGGCTTAATACTGGCAATGCAATTGATTACGAAAATCAAAGATTAATTGCTCAGGAAAAAGAACGGTAGGAAAATGTCTTCATGAGACATCTTGCCATCACACAATGGTAGCTGTCAATACTGTTAGAGATTGGTCCTTGCAAAATAATAAAATCACGTTCACTTGCGCTTAGCAATTTGTGACAATTAGCCAGATCTTTCAATTTGTCACATGAGCTATTCATTTTATGGCTTGTATTAAGTCACATAACGTTTATCACAGTGATCAGTAATTTGTGTGGTGTTAGAATCATCTGCTTTAGTGGTTATTAAATCCTCTGAGTGATCTTCGTCCTCCTGTGAGCGCTGTTTCAACAGAGGATCATAGTTACATTGAGTTTCAATTTAACTTCCTTTACTAGTGCTTGCCTTCATTAAATAATTACAAAGTAGTTTAGCTGTTACCTTATTTTCTTGTAACTTTTTGCTTTCCATTTTTTATTTTTTGTTCCAGAAAGTTAAGGAAACATTTTAATAACTTTTAAAAATTAAATTAAATGTTATTAAAAAACAGAAACCACAAAAAGTATAAAGATAATAACATTAATACAGCATACTACACTATAGACTTCACAGAGTACAGTACCTACTAAAAATGTTTGCACCAAACTAATAATTGAAAACAAAGCCTAAGCAAAACTTCACAGAACACCATATAAACTAAAAATAATAAGTAGCAAATCGCAACAAGCCAAACTCTAAATAAAGCGAGTAAGCAACTGTCAATACATCATTCGCAAGGAGGTTAGGTGACTGACTGAGAATCAAAACAAACATTACACCTCCCCCCTCCCCCCCTTCCCTGCTGCCCACAAAAGGTTTGGCCTTAGCCTGACTCATCGTAGATCTAGATCATACAGTCTAGACTCAGAAACTTTTATAGTCCCGTCTCTAAAGTAGTTGACAGGGGTGTGTCGCGCCAAACAACCTTCAAAATGTATTTACTTTGTTGGTGTATTCTAATGCACTAATTTTAAATAATAAAAGTACTCTGATATGTATGTAAATATTAATTTAAGAAATAGGCATTCTTCTTAAAAATTACTTTCTTCAATTATATTTATATTTTCCCAGATTAAAACAAAAAAATATTTATTTTTGAACCATTTTGGCATTCTCATTCCCCTTGATTTTTTTGTGTATGCGGTTGCATACGCCTGAGACCAGCCCTGATCACAAGCCGTTTTCATAAGCAAAGCTTGCTTAGCTTTTATTATTCTTTGAAATCAGCGTACATGTAAAAAAAAACATAACTTTTTAGCCTAAGCCAAGGACCCAAGACCCACTTCCACCTGATCTAATCAAAGTGTGGCAACCAGAAAAATATTGTTTTCACATATTTAAATGTACCTGCTCACACGTAGTTGAAACAAATCCAAAAAATTCCAAATCAACAGCGCTGTTAGGTTTAGTTAAAATAAGAATATTAGTAATGATTTTTGAGAAATCATTAATTTTGTGTATATTGTTTTATTTCATGAATTCAAAAATATCTAATAAGATTTCTTTGAGCTTGAAACCAGTTTTGGTGCTTTGAAATACAGTAGCCCCATGGCTTCTTTGGTGCTGACTGACAGCTCACAGCTCACTTCTGACAGTCAACATTTAGGTATATACCTAAATTTTGACTGTCAGAAGTGACAGCTTATAATCACAGGTTTTTGCAGATCATCTGGTTCGGAGTAGGGATACATAATTTGATCTGGTAACGTTTCAAAGCTGTCAGTCAGCACCAAAGAAGCCATGGGGCTACTGTAGATATTTAAAACTTTTGGTAAAAAGACTGATAGTGAAAAGTTGGTATTCCTTTTCACTACAAATGGCCCTATTAAGTATAAATAAAAGTCTTAAGTCTAAAAATGTATATAACTAAACAAAATAATGTTGCATATGTAAACTTGTTTAATTTAATATACTTATGTATTATAATATGCTAATTTTATGATTTACAGAAAACTGGGCTAAAGGAAATAGACAACAAAACAAAAAGGTAAACTTAAAATTATTATAATTTTAAAAATCGTGGTTTTTATCACACATTTTCTGCAATAGTGTATAAGTATAAAATATTGTCAGGAGAAAAATAGGACTTGACTGTGTCACTAATGCTGCTATATTGCCTACTTATATAACACCCTTTTTGAAGCGTTGTAGACCGTATAAAAACCTTTTTAACATTCTATAATCATAGCTCACACATTTTGATTGACTTAGGCTCATTTAATATCTGATTAAACTAATTTTTAGAAGCATTTTGTAAATTTGCCCTTCTTAAGAGGAAAGGTGCAGGCATATATATTCTTTAAAAGATACTTAAATATGTCTGCTTTGCTGTTCATTCTTTAATTTGAGTCAAAGCCTCTTGAGCCAAAGATGTATGCTACTCTCACAGTTCAAGCTTATATGACAATTTTTAAGAATTCATATCAGCCAGGGGTTTTTTTTATATACAAAACTCACAACTTTAACTCTGGCATTTAGGGGCTTTTTAAAAATGTTTCTTATCTTCCCTGAGCATTGTGTGGTAAATAGTATGAGACAGCAAATTAATCTTGTTCACACACAAAACACTGGTACTCTTAGAGGCCATATGTGGGACTGACTATATGATAGATGAAAACTATACATAAATAGATTGTAAATATATCTGTACCCAATTAAATTGTTAATCAATGAAATACTGAAGATTGGCAGAGGACCATTAGAATGTTTGACTACAAGGGCCATTGCACACAGTCGTTATAAAAATCCGCAGTAAGTGTACCCCATGTTTTGATTCTAGAGTATTTTTACACAAACAATTTCTACTCTGCTGTTTGCCAGCAAATACTATTATGACTAATTTCACTATCACAAAAATGTAATTCTTAAAAACATTGTGGTCAAGTAGCACTTTTTTTTATCATCACGTCTAGGTACCTGTTTTAAATAATTAACAATATTGAGATAAGGATAAAGAAGGTAGGTTGTAGAATATATATACCCACATTTTGTTGTTGTGAAAGTGGGAAACAATTTAATAAAAACTACCCTCATAACACCCAACCAGGATTCGAACCTGGTTATACCATGCAACCACATATGCAGGTGTCATTAGCTGTATCCACATAATGGAGGTGAATATTATTATTATTATTATTATTATTATTAGCACCGCGTCTTACTACCCGTTCGGGTTATACGCATGGAGGTGAATAGAGCACATTTAATTGCAATCCAAAGGATACTACAACGTAGGAAAAATTGAACAAAGATTTTATTGGGCTTACCCACTGAACAAAATATGGATGATAGAGGGTGCATTTCATTTGCTATTTAATAAATTAAGCCGGCATGCATCTACATTTCCCCATTGTTTTTTAATGTCCATCCGGTTTTTCTTCACGACTTATGTCCCACAAAGCAGGGCATGTATTCACTTCAAATATAAATAATAATAATAATAATAATAATATTTAGCACCACGTCTTACTACCCGTTCGGGTTATACGCTATAAGTACTAATTACTCTAACGGATTAGGAATTGGGAAGGTTGAATTAGAGAAAATGAACCCGCTTTTGCGTGGAGGGAGAGTGGAAAACCATTTTGGAAAAACCACCCTCAGTTCACCCGACCGAGATTCGAACCTCGATCTCCTCGTCCTCAGCAGTCGAGCTCAACACGACAAGCACGTTAGCCAACTACGCCACCGAGGCGGGTTTCACATATAAAAGAATCCATGTATTAATTTTCCGGCTTCCAGCCTTCGCGGGTAGGGGTGAGGAGTTATGGGACCAAGACTCGGTATCAAAAGAGCAAAGCTACAACAAAAAAGAAAACCTCAGTAGATGCCTTGTGAAAGGTTCCCTTATCTTTCTTTGATGTTGAGTGTTGCCACTAATGTCAACCACCATAAACTGTTTTCAGCCTGTGGCCGGGTCAATTTGGTAAAATACCTACATCTTCCTCTATCCTTCCACCATTCTTCCTCCTTTAAGTTCTTCCATTCTTCTCCTCTCACTTGAACACTTTTTGTTATCTGCTCCCCCATCTCTTTCTTGGCCTCCCTTGTGATCTTTTTGCTACATATTTCATTTCTGACATTTTATTTGACCTCTTTTTTTCCATCCTCATTACATTCCATACCATCGCACTATTGCTTCCTCTACTATCTCATGTACTCCCTTTACCCCCACTCTTTTCCAGATAACATCATTCCTAATCTTGTTTCTCCTTGTGACAGCTAACATGCGCCTCAAAAACTTCATTCCCATGGCTTCTACTTTCCTAGTCAACCATCGAGCAAATATTGATAAAGTTTGTTCTAATCAAGACTAATCTGCGTTAACTGCGTGAAAGGATGCACTAATTGGAACAATGTATTTTGGCAAAATACACGGTAGACTTGATGGGCCTTTTGAAAATGGACTTGTGAAGTAGAAATGACAGGAGAAGATTGGAATAAAATCTAAGCTGGAAATTTTTTTTCTCTTAATTATTTTGAAAGTTATTGCAAATGAGTGCTGGTTATTTTTTGAAAAAATCATCTTTATCTTGTACCCTTCGATTCTTTTAGTCTATTGGGCAGTTAAATGTGTAGCATTACTAAAAAAAATCAAAATTATGAAATCACTAAATAATTTAATGTAAATACTAGATACTTAATTGTTTACTACTGTTCTAACCTTTTAGAGTTTTGTTCTATAACACTTACAATGTAAATTTTATTCCATGTATTTATTTTGCCTAGCTGAACCTTAGACCTGGAACTTTGATAAAATACTTAATAATACTTCTATTTCACTAAGTCTATTCTTTATAATAGATAATTTATTAACAAAATATAATTAGTTTTTTTTATAGATTAGGTTAGAGAAAGATTAACTAGGTTAAGCTTAATATGTGTGTCAACAAATACTAATGACTAGCATTAATGATACAGGAATGATAAGTTAATTGTGAAATTTATCAGAATTTACTCGGATAACTGAAGATGTGAGACAATACCATAGAAAAACCCCCTCCAGTTCACTTTGCCATAATTTTAACTGAGCAGTTAGGTAAGCGTAGGGGTCAGTTTCATAGTCAAACATAGCACACCTCAAGTGCAAGCCCATACTGAATACAAGATGACACCACCTATATATGCCAAGTTATTAATTATCATGTTCAATTGTTTTAGATTTAGCAGCACCAGTGATTATGCATTTTAAGATGTCCGCATGCAATAACCGCAAAAGCCCACACTAATGTTACCCTATGTATGTAGGCTTGTGCTAAGTTTCTGTTTTTTATGCCTTTTGGTTTTTTAGTTACATGGTCAGGTGGTCACAAGGTGTCATAATTTTATGCCAAGTTTTCACTTTCTATATTTATTGGTTTTGGATTGTTCACATGGTTTAAAGAATCAAGCTGTGAAAGTAAAAATAGTGACATCCAAACTGTAAACCCTTTAAGATAGACAGCCAAAAGCTTCATACGTATACAAGACTATGCTGAGTTTCATATTTCTAGTTTTATTAGTTTGGGAGCACAATGGTCAAACGGCCTAAGGTGTAAGGTTCCCTAAGTACGCATGCCAAGTTACACTTTCTATGTTTCTTGGTTTTGGAGTTCTTATATCAATAGACACACAAACCCATTTACACATAAATGCACCTATTTTATTTATAATATGATCAGACAACAAATCAACAACTAACTACCTTCTTCGGTGGCCCTGTGGTCTTAACACACTGTCATATTAGACTAGACTGCTGAAGACGGGGACATGGGGTTTTATCTCGGTCCAGCTGCACTTAGGTTAGTTTTTACTAAATGGTTTTCCACTCTCCCTCCACACACATGTGGACACATTTCCTTTCAACTAAGCCTTCCTAATCCCTAACACAATGTAATTAGTACATAGGCATATAACCCGAACAGGTATTAAGACGCGGTCCTATAACAAACTACTAACTGTTAATGAATTTAGAGAAAAGTCTGAGGCAAATAAAAAAAACATCAAAAAATAATTTTCGGAATTAAAACATCAGAATCTGTTATTTCAAGCAAAAAATTGTCCTGGCTCTTAAAGATTCCAAAACATCAGTCTTCTTAAAGTTATTGACTCATTTGAATTCGATATTGAAACTATCATTTAGGCTGCATGTTGACATGATCCAGTTAACATGTAAAGAATAATTTTCAGAGACTTTATAAAAGCGGTCAACTCTATTGGCAAAGTGAAAAGGGATGTGTGAGTTGTGATTACGCATAGTAAAAAGGGTTTTCGTACTGCAATTTTTGTGAATCATTTGTTTTGCATTAGATAATTTGCTTAGGTACCTTACAATTTTAAGACAATACTATATTATGTACGTAGTTCAAGCCATGCCAAAATACTAACATAAATTGTACTATTTTATTTAAATCTTGTTAGTTCAAATAGCTGAGAAATTTAAACAAGGTTGCGGCTTTTGAGCATATTATGAAAATCAAATAACTAGCAGATACTCAAGTATATTTATTGTTTGAATTGTTGATTGTTTAAAGAAAATAAATAACCTCACTTCAATTCAAGTTTTACATTGATCTTGGCTTTTCTCTAAAACTGTTAATTGTGATATTTTGTTCATTTAAAAAGACTTAATGTGTTCTAAGCTCTTTTAGATGTAAAACTTAGATATTTTCTTCTGTTTAGACAGTTTTGTATTAACTTTCAACCAAAGTAGAGCTAAATCATTTGGAAGTTATTTAATTATACTTTTGCCTTTATGTTGAGTTTAATATTTTTTTAAATGTATTTTTATTTCAACTAATCTTATTCAGCTCTTCTACATTTTAGTACTGCCGAAGAAACATCTCCGGCAGAGAGGCAAACAAAACGTTTACAAGGAGTGAGCATGGAAAATGTTATTGAACCTTCTGGTCATCCTAGTGTTCAGAGAAAAAGTCTAGCTCGTAAATCAACTGTACCATCCAGGCTTACAGCTTCAAAAAGAGGCAGACAAAATCCAAGCGGGCCAAAAAATCTCATTTCATCAAATAAACTTATGAGGCTTTCCATCCAGAAATTAGAAAGTACTGACATAAATCTTATGTTGACAACACCTGGCTCACTTGATGAACCCAAGAGAAAAAGAGGAAGAAAACGAGCCCCAGTGAATGCAAAGGCTCAGGATAGTTTTGAAACCCCTACTAAGGCTAAGCGGTCAGCTTTGGCTGCTCGGTCTACCCAGTCCAAATCTCCTGAAATTCTTGCTTACTGCTCCAATTGCAATGCACAACTTATTAACGAAAATTTATCATGTGACTGTACACTTTCAACAAATAAAACCAAAATGCGGTCACTTCGTCAAAGCAGTGTAGAAGTTGTAGATTTAATTAAACCTTCTCAAAACATGATTGAATTTGGTCATAAAAATTTGACTACTGCACTGAAAGCAAAACAACCTCTCAAGATAGACAATAAGAAACGAAAACATGATGATTTAGATTCTGCAGATAATAGTCCTAGAAAAGTGCAGATAATTTCGCTAAACAGCAATCTTAAAAAAGTGCACAAAGTGCATGTGAAGCATCTAAAGAAAAGAGAGAAAAATCAAATTCAATCATTTGCATATAATGTACGAAAACCAAAAAGGCGAAGGTCTATTGTTGATTACAAAAATATTGGTGAAACTCTTTATTCAAGAAACAGTGAAATAAAACAAAGCAAAGCAAAATCTGTAAGTGGTAAGGCAACCTATCAAGATGTAAAGAATCTTCAGAAAAAAAACAAAAAGATGGTGCTTTCATCAGTTAACAAACAAAGTACTAGACCTGCTAAACCAAAGCTTATAAGGAATTTACCTCTTGGTAAGTTAAGTGTGAGTCCACATGATGCATCAAACATTTCTGAAGAGTTAGTGTCCCCTAAGCCAAAGCCAAAACTTAAGCCACGTACTAAACCAAAATTAAAAAATTTGCCAGTTGATAAATCACAAGACAAGCTTAGTAGTGAATTATTAGTTGATAAACCACTTGCGAAAACACCTATTAAGAGCTCATCAGCTAATAAATTGCGTGTAAAATCTAAGCCTAGTAGGGACTTATCAGCTGATAAGAAACAGGTCAAGCTGAATTTGAAAAAAGATTTATCAGCTAGTAAAAAGCAAGGTAAGCCAAAAGTTTCCAATGTGGCAAAAAAAAAGTTTGCAAAAGTTCCATATATGTTGGTTCCGTACAGTTGTGAAGCATGCAACACATCATTTGCTTCAACAGTTGAAGGTCGAGTACACGAATTGTCACATTCGGGCAATGTTGGACTGCCTTTGATTCAATTACACCGGGTGAAAAAAAATTCGCTCTCTGAATTGAATTTGTCAAGTGTGCCCATTACTTCAGAGATCACTGAAGAAAATATTAAATATAAAGATGAATCTTCAACTGGAGTTGGTAAGTTATTATCTAGAAATAGAAGGATTTCTGACAAAGATAATAAAATTAAACCGATAGGTACTGCTATATTTAAAGGTGATTCTTTGAGAGCAGAAGAGTCACTTAACATAAATGAGCCATTAGTGTCATCTGATAAAGGCTCACACTTACTTTCCAGCGATTCCACCAAACTTTTAACATGCAATGGCTTAGAGAGAACTGATCCTGAAAAGGAAATTTCCATTTCTGATGACAAAGGCTCTCAAGGTATGGCAGTTGATGTAGAGCTAGAGCTTTCAAAACTGGTCGATAAAGTGATCTCAAAAGATGAAGCTATTGCCAAGAAGAAGTCAAGTTCGAATGGTGAAGATGTTTCAGAACCCAAAATGAATAAAACTCCAGATATACCAATTGCAGAAAGTGTGGCCGACGTCGAAGAGCTGATCTCTGTTAGTGAAATAAAGGTTCCGGATAAAAATAAAGATACACTTGGACCTAAGGTTTCAAGTATAGAATCGATTGAGAAAAACAAACTTGAAAGTGTAGATAGCAAAGTGCCTGACACAGCTGGTAAGACTACAGCGGACATGTCCAAAATGAGTGTTCCAGAGTCAGGGGTCATGTCTACGGACCAGTTGCTCAGTATACTAACGGTGGATTTTGATAGTCCTAGTTCAGACTCGGTTTCTCAGGAAAGTGTCAAGGACAAAGTGGGGGAGGTGGCAATTGAAGATGTCAGTAACACTTAAATGTGGATAATTTTAATTGAAAGCTACTAAAATGTGTTTAACTTTAAATTATGAATAAAATAGGTGTCAAGCACAGACACTTTGAGTAAAAAACTATTTGCAAGCCCAAATTATATTTGTTAGCTATCAATCTATATAATTATCTAATGTACAAGATTATTAAACATTATATATTTTTTAAACTAGTGGTAGCTGTTTAAAATTGTATGTTTGGAATACAAAACAATATTTCACAAATAAACACCATATTTTATTCATTTATCAGAAGTAAACACATTTTAAATAAAGTTATATTCTTACACAATTTTTAACTTTAAATTCTTAGTTTCTATTATTTTTTTTAGAAAATATTGATATTCTTTTATAGAAGTAAGTTAAGATCTTTTCTTACTAATTGTTTGTATTTAGTAACAAACCTATTCTGCAATATATTGTGCATTCAAATATTCAGTTTACTGTTGAAACTTAATATTTTTTCTTACACATTTTCATAAATCATGGATTTTATATTGCAACAAAATCCATGAATATCTTGTAACTATTTATTAGTCTAAAGAATAACTGTTACATCTTAACTAGCAGACTTATAATTTTTTCTTATTTTATGTTAATTTTTACAGCTGTTAAGTTCTCAACAATTTTACTAGGGCAGCCCCTTTTAGATGTCTTCTTTATTTCACGTCACTCTTTCAATGAATGTCCCACTATTCACTTTTTATGAGTTTAAAAAAATCTTTAATAGGGGACATACATAAAATAAAAATATACCTTTGGGAATAAGATTTGACTAGAAACACTAAATTAGTATTAACTTAAACATGGGTGTTTTCATTGACTTGATTATAAATGTCATGATATTTTCATGGCATCCATAGGGAATTATTATGCCCCAACACCCCCTTCGAGAATCACTGGTTGATGTCAAATATGTATTTAAATCGGTAGCTATATATTTGCAAATATCTGAAAGATGTAAAAATTATCTAAATATTATTTTACCATAAAGGATTCCAGAGTTTAGAAATCTAATTAGGTATTGCTTCATCTACTAAAATGGACCCATTATCAGTCACTCATTTCACTTTCGTTGCCATACTTTTCAGTCCTCTTAATAAACTAAGATTTACAGCCAATATTCAAATTCTTTTGGAGATAACTCTATTCCAAATGTTAAATATTTATATATCTTTCTTCAAAATAACCAAATAACATATTTTTCAATAGAGTAGACTGCCGATTATCCGGGGGTGGATTATCTACTTTGCGGCTTAACCGTGGATACGTTTTTGATAAATGCTGCTGTTATACTCGGTAAACCCCTAGGGAAGAGATAGTGGCTAGAGAGACAAAAAGATTATGCAAGGGGAATTGCACTGGAAGAGTAAAAAGGAAGAAGATGCAATTAAGTAGAAGACTAATACAAACTTTTTAAGGAATGTGTGTCTTTTGAGTATACTGTACTTTGGTTAAAAGTGTTGTTTTTTTATTATTATCTGCGGGCATGAAATATAACAATATTGTTATAAAAGTGGTCACAATATGTGAGTACTATATTCCATTAACGGTAGGAATTACTCTCTGAAAGGCCTTTTTTCCTACCAATATCCTACTATATAGTAGATTTATGGTAGGGAAAAAGGCCTTTCAGAAGTCAATTCCTACGGTGAATGGAATATAGTTTGAATTGAATGTGCTACAATCTCTTGTTTTATTAAATATTTGTATTATCCACAGTTTTTAGTTATTCACAGCACTCTTCCCCTACATTACCACGGATAATTGGTAGTTAGCTGTAGTTTCATGCCCATATTCTCACTTTGTTCCAAATTCATGACTGACTACACATTTTAAGTGTAATTCCTATTTCACTTATTTATTTAAAGTTTTCTAGACATTTTTGTTCTTTAAAAAAAACATCGAATTGAGCATGGAGTATATCATTCTTGACTTTGTTAATAATAAAATAAATGCAGGATTTCCATTTCTCCAATGCTACGGTTTAAACAGCACTTTTACTAATAAAACAATTTTTAATAAATAAAATGATATAATACTAGGAAAATGGTAGTGCACAAATAAAAATAAAAACACTAACACATATTTACATACACTCCAATATTCTGATGATATTATACCATCGAAATATCAAAGTGTGTGTCAATGTGTGTTAGTGTTTTTACTACTACTTCCTGAGAAAGATGCTATAATAGCATCGAAATATCAAAGTGTGTGTAAATATGTGTTAGTGTTTTTAGTTTTATTGGTGCTCTACAATTTTCCTAATATACTATCCCTTTATTTATTACAAAATGTTTTTGCTCAATGCACTTTTTTCATACATACAATAAAACAATTTGTATTAAAGAGTTTGTTTGGCTAAAACAAATTAGCAGGTTCTGTGAATATTCTGTTCAGTGGGATATATGATAATTATTTAAAACAATGTTGCATTTGAAGTAATTATAAGGTGAATGTTGAAATTTGAGACTATTATTGAAGATATTTAAAAACCTAAGTTTTTATTACGACTGGATGGCTAGATTTATAAGTTAAAACTCTAGGAAATGAAAACTAAATGAAAAATAAATGATTAAGTAACAAGTGAGAGTCTGTTTGAATAAAGAGGACAAAAATCTAGCCACAAAAATTCAACATGACAATTTTTTTTTTAATTTGTTAAAACTACATAGTTTATTTAAAGGAAATTTTTTTTTATTATAGTAGGCTATCTTAGTATTTCAGAACCCTCAATTCCAAAATTACTCAAAACCAAATTTAATATATGCAGTAGCGAACACAGGATTGTGAATTCATGGGGGGTGGGGCTCAAAGAGGGTTTGGGGGACGTCCCTCCAACCTCCGGAGGCTTTTTTTTTACTATTTTAATATACACGTAGAAGCTTTTTTGGAAGTTTTTTTAAATTATTATTGGTTAACTTGATAATTTATAATTTTTCTATTATAAACGTTATAATCTAACAAAATAATAAATAAATAGGCCTAAATTAAAGTTGGCATTAACCGTCACATAAGCCCACTGTCACAAAACGCACGATTATTTATAATAGGTAAATGTATAGCCACTGTGCAACTCATACTCCTCGATGGAACCACGCGTGAAACCGGGAGATTTGGAAACTGCCGCACTCTTCAGGACTCAGGCCACTTCCTAGACTGCAAGAACATCAATTAGGACTACTAGGGAGGATCAACACAAGGATATGTGGCACTTTATATTTTCTTTGCTCACAATGTTTAACTGGTCATACCATACTTCCCCTCTGCCC
>CABFVX010001656.1:58059-116449 GCA_902151425.1 Timema shepardi | reverse complement strand
TGGAAAAAACGAGGGCCTGAGTAGGGGTGGGGGGCCCCCCTGGCTCTGCCCTTTTAAACCACTTAGAGGGGTTAAAAGGGAAGCCTCGCCCCCCCCCCCCCACCCCCTCCAATTTTCTTTTTTCTTTGAATCTGCGTAGATCTTGAGGCATCACCAAAACATGGGGGGGAGGGGTTGAGCCCCCTCAACTCCCCTACCCCCATGGGTACGCTACTGAATATATGTGTTCCTCACTAACCATACATTAAACATAATAATGTGTAATACTTTTTTTTTTTTAATTTATTAAGGGAAAACAATTATTTTTTTTCCTAAATTTAATTGTATTTGTATCTCAACCGATGCTATTAAATCCAAGACATATCAAAGCCCATCTTCAGGAGACTTGTGTTTAACATTTCTGCGATGGTGAAGGCTTAATGTGTTTTTAAAGTTTTTATTTGGTCTATTAACAATATACTTTTTGGATTTGCATTTTTTTTTTCTGATAAGCTTACAGACTTTGTACTTCTCTTCACATGTAATTTTTTGTTGATTCCGACCATTTTGTGCCTTTTTCATGTTGTTTATATTATAGCATGATAATAGTCCAATAATCATTCAAGGTAGTTCAATAGTTAAAATAATTTTATTTAAAACACTAAATATATTTCCGAGTGTAAATGATACCAAAAAATCCCAGTGACTTTATTGATATAGATATAATTATAATGGTTGTAGCTTTTATTTGGCTCTGATATGAAACTTGCTAGGTGAAAAACATAGTATACAATGGTGTTTCATACATTTTCTATTGATTTATTATTTGGATATATTTAGTCTCTTTGAATTTATGGCATATGTTGTGTACATACTTGTTAATTAAATGTGTGTAAGTACAATTTATTCTACAAATAAACATCTAGTATTGTTCAGATAACTGAAAATAAATATGAAAATACATTTTATAGCCCCTTTTTAGTCTTAACGGCTAATATATTTTATCTTATGTCAATGTGGTGTTGTTAATTTGTATGTTTACATTTTAGAATAGTTAGTATTGTCATAACTCACATAAAATGCATATGATCCTAGTTTTATGTGTGTACTCGATGCAGTATGTTTGTATATTCTTATCTTAAATTAATATAAAATCTGTGAAAAAATAACTGCCTTCATCCAGTAATTTTTTTATTGCTAAATCTATCACCCACATATAAATTATTACTGAGCTTAAAAAACACATTTATTGGAAATAAAAATCCATTCCTGATGTATATATTATCCTGTATGTTTTTAAAAGTCTTTATTTGAATTAATACAAGCTGTGTTTTTAATATATTGTAAATCTGTTTATATTTAAATCATTGTGGGTAAATAAAGAACATGATTCGTCTAATTTGTCTTAAACTTGGTGGTTGAGCAGATCTTAGATAATTCATATACAATCTGCCATATTTGTTAACGTCCTATCTCAGTGTTTGCATAGTCAAACGTGTCACTCTCATGTTAGACAGGGTTACAGGTGACGGTGAGATCAGGGTTCGGATCTCAGTCAGTTGTACCGAGTGAGTTTTATCCTAAATGGTTTCCCACTCTTCTTCCAAACAAATGCGGGTAGATTTCCTCTCAAATCACATCTTTCTCATCTCTACTTATCTAGTGTAAATAATGTAGTGTATTACCTCTACTAGTATTACGATATGGTGGGAATTATAAAAACTATTACTTGGGTTTTTGAGGTTTTTTTGACAGGTGACTGAAATGTATTTGTGTTTTATTTTATTTTATTGTTGTAAAGCTATTTAGTATTTTAGAAAGTGTTAATATCTCACTTAAATTTGCTTTTCTTTTTTTTGGTCTTGAAGCTAAAATTATTGAATAATTTTATCACTTGTAATATAGTACAATGGATAAAACGATCATCACTAGAATAATGACTGAACACTTCAAAGTAATCAAAGCTGTCATTTGCTGTAGAAATTAAATAGATAAAGAATAACGAATTAATTTCTAACCCTAATCAGATTATTATTCAGGGATATTATTAAATGTAAATAATACTTCCTACTATTTAAGTAATTAAAAATATTATTTGTATAACAGCCTCAACTCCTGACATTCATTATTTGCACTTAAAATACTTGTACCTCCAACTATTAATATAAATGAGTTGGATCCTCGGTACCAACTCTTCACTGAGGAACGCTAAACATTTTTGGTTCCTTGAAAGCCGGTTCTATGGGTTTTAGCTTTGCTAGGTTTAAAATGTATTAAAAAATACATAGAATGAAATTAATCTCTTTGATTACATAAAATAGCCAAACTTTCATTATACAAAATTATCCACACAATGTCTACTGAACCACCAGATGGTGAATTCAGAATCTGTTAATTTTGGGGCTGACCAAACAACAGTTAACTTAACATAATTGATAGGGATGAGAAAAATTATGTTTAAGAAAGGGTGCCCATTTTAGCTTAGAGAGAGTAATAGAGAATCACAAGTGGTAGATTATACACAGTGCATTTGGCTAGTATTTGAACTTTAACCTGCTTCTAACTGGTGACAAATGAATCTTAAAACCTTAAACCACAGTTACACTAGTGAGAATTTCATATATGATATTATACTAACTTATTTTACCCTACACAGAAAGCTGCCATACCTATTTATAATTATGTTTTAACTCATCATAAGCCAATAAAGTTAACTCGTACCAGCAAGTTTGATTGGATTTTCTAGAAATCAGGACTTAAGTTCAAATTTAAGCTTAGAGAGTTGGAAGTGGTTTTCCATCCTTAGGCAAACGCTGTTACATTTCTTATTGATTACCTTTACCATCAATAATCATTAGTTTGTTTTTTTATAATCTTTCATTAAATTAAATGTGTCGATGAGAATATATTCATTACTTCAAACAAACACTAAGCAACTTCTCTTCAAGTAACATTGCCTTGCCATTTGACATTTTTGTAGTGATATTTTATTTTTATTAAAAATTTCATCATTTTATAAACAATTTCCACTATACCTACTAATGTGTATTGCAAACTTTGAAATTCTATTAGGAATGGATTATAAGTCAAATTAATTTTAAAATTAAAATCAACTGCTGAAATGTTTCCAATATCAATATAAATAAAGCATAATTAATGTATCAACAACATAATGTATAATGGTTGTTGATGTAGTTTGGGGGTTTATTTTAAATATCCCGAGAAGCTGGTTTGGGTTTTGAAGTCCAGGGCACTGTATTATGACATACCATTGTAATTATTGAAGATTATGAAGAAATATTCGAGAGCCGGTATTTTTCATTTACTTTATTCAAGGAATGTGGTGAAAGATTTGTAATTTATTTAGTGTTATCAATTAAGGTCAACACTGCTGATAAATATATGTTTTTACCTAGAAAAAACATGGTGTACATTAAATGGCTTCTTTTAAGGTTGTAATAAAAAAATCAATTAAAATAAAAAAAAAAGTATAAAAATATACATAATATATTTGATTAGCTCAGTTATTTTTGGGGAACAACCCGGACACTCTTCAGAAATAGTTTTCCATCTCAAGAGCCCTTCTTAGCTCACCCTGTTGATGCCGATGTCCTTTCTGTATGGAGGAAAGGGGTAAAGTACAAACTCTAAATCAGGCCTAAAATGTAGTATGAACAAGACACCACAAACAACAAAGTAAAAGTTTTATTTCCGATTGTTTACATGCTAATTCAAGTCTTAACATACACTTAACGACCGGTAAAATGAACAACAGACAATACAAATATACACAACAATACCTGTTGTCATCACAAGTCTGTAGCACTAGATAACCCAATACACACAAGGTGTTTACTGGGTCATGAAAGTCATGAAAAAGTTAATAATGGCAGCAAAAAAAAAAAAAATCTGGAAAGACCATGGAAAGTCATTAATTTTCAATATTTTGGTCATAAAGTCATGAAAATATTTTTATTTTTCCTGGTCGAGCCACCCACTACCCGTGATGCTTAGCACTAGTCGCAAGTTGCCTGATCGTTTTACTGTGATACCAAGGATAAGGTTAACGTTCGCCATCTAGTTAAAGTTTAATGTTGCGTGTCAGTGCATTATTCCTATATATATATATCTGCATTATATAATGGTTACCAAAATGCTTTAACAATAAGTCATTTCTACTGATTACAAAACAATAGAATAATGCAGCTATCTTACCAAATAATAATAATAATAATAATTATTATTATTGTTATTATTATTATTAGCACAGCGTCTTACCACCCGTTCGGGTTATACGCACTTACGCTAATGTGTAATGGTAGGGTGATTGTGAGATGAAATGAAGAACCTACAGTTTAACGTGGATCGTGGAATCCGAACCACGGTGGAGACCTGGCATTCCTCACATTCACAAGATGCTTACCAAATTAAAGATCGATATAATCATGCAAGCTATAACAATGTGACTTATTTCACTAAGCTATAAAATAATATAACAATGCAGTTATTTCACCAAGTTATAAAGCAATATAACAATGCAGTTATTTCATCAAGTTATAAAACAATGCAGTTATTTTACCAGGCTATAAAATGATATAACCATGCAAGTAATAACATTGTCATTTATTTCACCAGGTTACAAAATATCTGAATATAGGTTGCTTTCTTTACCAGGTCCTAAATGCCAGTTATTCCAGATACCAGGTGTACAGTTTTTAAAACCAATATAACAATGTAAGTTATCGCACCAGGTGCTACTTCTACATAGAACGATACTGGTTGTTTTACCTGTTTGCACAATCAGGAAGACAAAACTGTAATACTCAGTCAAGTGTGTCACAAACATTTTTCTATTTTCATACAGTATTAGTCAGGATATTTCCTGAAAAAAACGAAATATCTTCATGTTCACTTTCATCTCTATTTATGATGAATTATGTCTTCTAATGGTATTACAAGATTTCTTTTTGAACTACACCTTTTTGAATTGAAATGTTAATATTCCAATAGATGAAACTTAAATACCAGTCCTGGCCTGTTAAAGGATCCCAATAAATTTACAATCCATTCTCTTGCTTCCCTCCTGGCGGAATTCAGAAAAAGAGAAAACAATCTAGCCACCCTCACAAACAAGAAAATCCCTCAGACAACCGTGCCGAGAAGAAAGCTCTGCACAGTAAACCAGTGTGGCTAAACAGCCTAGCCGAAAACCACTCCTCCAGGCAGCAACAGAAAACAACACCAAGCCTATAAACATGGTTAGAAATGAAACACAGATAGGTGAGCCAAATACGTTACAAGGTAAAGATTCCCCTATGGGTAGGTGTGTTTTGTGTGTACAGTTCTAAGTACTCTAAGTCCTCACCTTATGCTGTTAATTCTTTCAAAAGATTTTTACTTAAGCTTATAACCTCACAGCTCAAAAACTGTTTAAATACAATGCATTGTTGATATGTATGCTCATTTCAAAGAATAATTGAAGCTAGATAAACTTTTCTTATAAAAAAAACTTAATTTTAATGAAACTTTATTCAAACAAAATAGTGGTTACACTATCAGATGTGTGTCAGCTTACTAAGAACCTTAATTGCTATGTTTAAAGTGGTAGATTCTTCATAGATGTTAGATTGAGTCTTATTTAAAAATTTCTCTAGTTCATATCTGTGTAGGTTGGAAACAAGCAGGGCCTGATTAAGGGTTGAGGCCGCCCTAGGCTAATATGCTTGTAGCGTCCCCTAATACACCCCCTTCACGATCCCACCCACCAACCCCAACCATAATTTAAAAAGTTGTCAGTGACCTGGCGGTCTAGGGGTAAGGTGTCAGACTTCTATGCTGGCGGCCGGGGTTCAATCCTCGGTCCTGGCATAAATTTATCTGATTACCAAACCCATCCTTCACCTCTGACAAGACATCTTGTGAATGTGGGGAATTCCAGGCCTCCACCGTGGTTCGGATCCCACGTTAAACTGTAGGTCCTCCATTTCATCTCACAATCACCCTACCATTACACATTAGCGTAAATGCGTATAACCCGAACGGGTAGTAAGACGCGGTGTTAATAATAATAATAATAATTTAAAAAGTTGATGACAACCAATAAATACATATAATGTCTGAAATGTGCTATATGTTTTAATTTAATGTTTATTATAATATTAATTAATAATTATTCATGCTTGGAATAAACTAATATCAATAAAGGTATAAAGGTAACCATATCATTTTATCATGTAATAAATCATTAAATATACTACCAAAATCCACCGTTTAGTAGGATGTTGTATTTATATTGATACACATGAGGTAACTATAAAAAATGTACTTAAATGTAACACTGGATTATTTTAATCTCAAATTATCAATGAAAATATTGGCAGCCCAGTAATGACTAATTTGTCTTAGCCTTTACATTGAAAATTCAAGTAGCTTTATATTAAAATAGGTGACCTGGCGGTCTAGAGGTAAGGTGTCAGACCTCTATGCAGACGGCCAGGGTTTAATCCTCGGCCCCGGCACATATTTATCTGATTGCCAAACCCTTCCTTCACCTCTGACAAGACGTGTATTAATCACAGCTTGTGAATGTGGGGAATGCCAGGCCTCCACCGTGGTTCGGATTCCACGTTAAACTGTAGGTCCTTCATTTCATCTCACAATCACCCTACCATTACACATTAGTGTAAGTGCGTATAACCCGAACGGGTAGTAAGACGCGGCGCTAATAATAATAATAATAATATATTAAAATAAGAATTTTAATACCATATAGTATTTTTCAGATTTCAGATTTACTTTGGGAAGAAAATTTTATCTTATATTATAATATTACAGTTTTTCTTCAATCAACATTTATCACACCCCAATAAAAAAACTTGTGGCCTAAAATGTGTGCTCCACAAACTCTCACACCCTAGGCTGCAGCTTATTATTATTAGCACCGCAGTAGGCTCTTACGCTAATGTGTAATCGTAGGGTGATTGTGAGATGAAATGAAGGACCTACAGTTTAACGTGGAATCCAAACCACAGTGGAGGCCTGGTAGGCTGCAGCTTAATCAGCCTAGTGGTTAATCAGGCTCTGGAAACAAGAGTCATAATAAAACATATGATGCCTTGTGTTTACTAATTTAAACTTAAGTTTGATTACAAAGGGAGATTTGACTGAAAACTAAACAACTATATGAATTGTGTTGGGCCAGAAACAATGCCTTGTTGTATCCAAACCATCATAGGCTTGAGTAACATAATATCTGAATATGTTAGTAAAGGTTAATGTTGGGTACACAAAATTAATATTGGAGACGGACACACAATCTACAAATAGAATTAATGGGCTCATTAACTCAAAGGTTAGTATGAATGATGCAGTCAGTTAAGAAAAACAACTGAAAAGTGAAAGTGCGGGATTGGCTAATTCTTGATACCTCTAATGCCACCTGTTCCAGCACTAGTTGACCCGACTCTACAGTCTCCCACAGAAAGGGGCGACAAATATTAATGTGTTTGATACGTGCATGGAAGACTGGATTGGTTTAAAGCTTCTGCGTCATGACATCATTGAGCAGTTTAAGTGGTCCAAATTCCTCCTTTCCAAGTTCAAGCAGGAATTACTGAAGTTACATGGCTTCCTTGGCTGATTCACTCAAGGCCATGTATTCAACCTCCGTGGTAGAAAACGCAACGGTCCATTGCTTCCTCGACTCCTAAGCAACTGCACCTCCATTCATGATGAAAACATTATTTAAAGAAACGTTGGTCATCAAGTGATCCTCCCCAGTCAGCATCTACTTGACCCGTCAATTAGCTTTCTCTGTGCTTGTATGAAATCCCCTGGTCATCAGTGCCCTTAAGCTACTGAAGTGTCCACTTTTCTGTGCTCCATTGAGTCCTCTTGAAACAGTTGTTAAATTGACTTAACAGACTTGCTGTGTGAGCTATGTTTGGGCATGTAGCCACAGCCAAATACAGCAAACAACCAACTAATTCTTGGTATGGGGGGGTTTCTCACCCTCTGACCTTGCCTCACCCTTTGCCAACTTCGTCCCAATGTCTAGAGGGATCGAGACAGCCTTGCAATCTGACATACTGAAACATTGAAGGATGTCTTTGATGTATGTCCTCTGACTTACTAATATCCCATCACCATTTCTTGAGAAATCTATCCCCAAACAGTGCTTCAGTTCACCCAGATCCTTCATCTCAAACATTTCCAAGTCCATCTCTGGATTATCAGAATGCTGTCAACATAGATGATGATCATGATCTCTTCATTCCAATGCCTTATGTAAACAGGTGGGTCCCCATTGGTGGGTTTCACGCCCATGGTATGCAACTCTCCATCTAGACGTCTGTTAAAAGCACGACCAGCTTGTTTTACATAGCAGACCCTGTCACCTGCTGCTAACTCGTTTAGTGTGGCCCTCACCTTGTTGATAGACTGATCCTTGCGTGCTCCCTTACTCACTATGTGCTCTAGGACCTCTTTTAACTGATCTGGTACCTCCATGTATGCCTCTTCATGCAGTCTTGTCATTTAAACATGCCCTTTCCATGTCGTACTGGCTTATGTGCATATTGTTTTGGGCTGCAAATGCAACAACCGACTGTATTGTATCTTTATCTGTAACTGGTGCATATGTCTCCTGAAAATACCTGCCTTACTGTTGAGCATATCCCTTCGCCACCATCTTGGCTTTGCGTTTCTCCAGAACGCCGTTTGTCCTGTACTTATTTCATAGAACGAAATGACTGCCGATCACCTTTTACACTTATGACCTGTCCACCAGATCCCACATATCCCTTGAGAGAATCGACTTCACTTCACTAGCCATGATCATCCATTCATATGGGTCCTGACTTGTCACTGGAATTTCACTCAGAAAAACGAAGTCGTCCTTGACGTGATTCACCGTCGCATAGAGACTGGGAAGTCTTCCAGGACGTCTGGGCTGCAATACTCTTGACCTTCCTGGACCTCTTCTTACAGTGTTCAATGGTTCATCTGGGGTAAAACCTTGAAAACCTTCAGTATCTCTGTGCTCATCATGATGTGCTTCTGGTAATGGCTCTTCAATTGGATGATGCGATTCTTGATCGTTGGAGAAGTTGATCATGATGTGTTGATCTTCTTTCTTCATAGCATTGACATTGACTGATGAACTTGACAAATTTGGGGACTGATTGTCTTGCAGTAAGAAATCCTCTCAGCTGACTGGATCGGAGTCCTGTTCATCAATATCACATCTCTGGATACCTCATCTTCCTCTGCTCCAATAGCCATACCCTGTACAACTTTGACTCTGAGCTATAACCCATGAAGATGCGTTTCTTTGATTGTACTTCCAGCCTCTCTTTGCCCGGCATTTTGTCCATGGTAAAAACTTTCCTCCCAAAGATTCTAAATCTGGACATGTCTGGTGGTCTCCCAAACCATACCTCGTACAGGTTTTTTCATTTTAGTTTACTTATTGGCGACCTCTTGCATATAAATTTTGCGGTGTTGGCAGCCTCCGCACAAAAAGTTGGCGGCAGTTCGGACTGAATTAGAAGGCAGAATGCCATCTCCATAAGTGTCCTGTTTCTCCTTTCAGCAACTCCGTTCTGCTGCGGGTTGTAAGGTACAGTCAAACGCCTCAAAAGGCCATGTTTTTGGAGCAGTTCATCAAACTGTTTGTTGACATATTCACATCCGTTATCCGACTGCAAGCAGTTCCTCTTGAGTGCTCATGAGTGCCCTGAAACTATCAAATTTGTCCATCACTTGGTTCTTTACTCGATCAATCTCACCTCACACTATCCTGAAGAATCATCTTTGAAAGTGGCATAGTAAAGCTACTCGCGTTGGACCACATATGTCATAATGTATTATCTCACCCAGTACCTACACTCTCTCTGAAACCTTTGGAAATGGAATGTGACACATCTTCCCCTGGAGACAAACGCTGCATTGAAAATTTTCGTCAATGTCCTCAACATTGATTTATCATAAGAGCATGCCAAACCCTTGATGAAATTCTTCCTTGGTGTAATAAGTAGCGTCATCCGGGCCTGAGATTTTCCTGCATTTCTGGTCTCTCAACTCTGGGAAATAATATAGTCAATTTTCCTGTTTCGTGGCAAGCAGCACGTTGTCATCCTGATCAATGATCTTGGCCTTCGTTTTTCTAAAAATAACGTTGTGTCCTTGATCGGTAATCTTCCTGACCAAAATGAGGTTAGCACATAGGTCCGGTACATAAAATGTGATTTTGAATTTTATCACCTTTTTATTACCACTGCCCTCGTCTCGATTACACGGCACCAATTCCTTTGATGTTCGTGCAGGTTCCATTCGTGAGGCTTAGCTTTCTGTGATCGGAGTTCTGACTGATCTGTGAAAACGATTCGATATTTCCACACATGTGAAACACCAGCCCACGGAATCGGCATTTTTTCCCATTTGAAATGCACTGTTATTCGATATGTCCGATGTGGCTAGGCACACATTTTCAACGTTTTTCATTTTGACTCCCTTGTCCCTTAGCAGTTTTTCACCCTGTGTCTGATTTATCGCGTCTGTGCTTTTATCATTGATTGTTTCCTTGCGCATGTCGAATTCCTCTGCAACTTTAATTTTAAGCATCTCCAGAGGCAGCACTTCATCACGTGACAACATGGCGCATTGAAAGTTGTCATACCTTTCCAGTAGGCTGCACAAAAACATGATTGCCAACCTATCTCCCATGTTGAAAAAACATTGAGTGTTTGTGCATGTCACCGCCATCTTGTAATTTCAAGGACATCGAATTATTCAACAAAGTAGCCCTTTGGACTGGTATATTCCCTCTAATTTTTCCCAAATTGCTCGTGAGGTCTCGCAGCCCTTAGGCTGTTTAAATTTATTATAGGCTCATGACGAGCACTATGTCAGATGGTGCCTTCAGGCTGACTTATCTCCACCGTCATTCGGCTTCAATCATCACCGGCTTGGCTGTAACCGCTTCTGGTTTAATGGTTGTTCCACTCCCATATTCCCAAGCTCGTTATTCTCTTTATTTAAAACATCAAACTTCACGCTGGTCTCGTTCATCTTCGTAGCGTACTAACGAGTTTTCGAGACTCAATATGGCACAATTTCTGCTAGTTATGTACTTTCCAATCTTCAATCTGTCCCACAAAAATTATCATGACGAGACTGGACCCATAACCTGTTAGCAAATGTTAATGCCCAGTACACAAAATTAATGTTGGAGACACAATCTAAAAATACAATTAATGGGCTCACCAACACAAAATGTTAGCGTGAGCACAAAATGACGCTGTCGGTTAAGAAAACTAACTGAATAGTGATTGGCTAACGCTTGATACTCACACTACTGGAGCGCCTCTCATGGTTGGTACAGTGGTTGGATCGTGCAACAGAATACAATTTAATTTTCATAAGAATAACTTTATCTGACAGCTCTAATTCAAGTCACAGGACTGCATTTGTTCCTTGTTATATATTATTATTGTTAATCATAAAAAAAATATTTTTTTTATTATTGTTAATCATAAAAAAAATATTTTTTTAAAGTTTATTCCTGCCAAAGTCTTACTCACATCCTTTCCAGTTTGCTTATATAGCAAGCAAGTCATATTCGTGCCCACACTGCTCTTTAGTTGATCCAAAAACAAAACAAAATTTCTCAAGATTAACATACTCAAAATAGTTTGTGGTAGTTAAGGTGCGGCCAAAGGGAGCATGAGTATTTTTACAATTTTTATAGAATTGAAATTTGTTGACCAAAATAAATCAAATATTTCTCCAGTAGCAACATAGAGTTTAATTTTCTGCACATGCTAATATCAACAGATCTTGAAAATCTTTCAAGGGTGCACTGGAATTTTGTATATACTTGTTTTATTTATTTAAATAGTTTTGACAACATTCCAGGACACCCTTGACAGATAGTCAAGATCTGTTGATATTAGCATGTGCAGAAAACTAAAAACTCTGTTGCCATTGGAGAAATATTTTGATTTATTTTGGCAAACAAAATTTAATGCTATAAAAACTGTAAAATTACTCGTTCTTCCTTCAGGATCGCATCTTAAAAGTTAATTGATTTACCTTGATTCACTTACATATGAACCTTTGAAGCACTTTCAGAAATACAAACATATTGTTTACAATCAGATTTGATAACATTTTACTATATTATTATTGTTATTCTCTAGGTATTGATATTGTTTATCAAAAGTGACAACTGAGGATCACGACTTGACATATGTATATATAGATCTAGTAACTATTTTTGTCAGATATATCTATTTGAATTTTTAGATGGATGCAAAGGGGAAAATGTGTATGAAGTTAAGGGGTCAAGATAGTTGTTTTGTTTTTTGAAATATAAAAGACTTGGAAACTAAAAGGGTATTAATGGTGACATAATATAAACAAAACCATAGTTTTATTAGTTGTTTTCTATGGGTGTGAAACTTTATCTCTTACCTTACAAGATAAAAACAAATTTAAAGGGTTCGAAAACCAGGTCCTTAGGAAGATATTTGGTTTACAAAGGGATGAGGATACTGGAGATTTAATGAAGTTACATATTTTGTATTCATTTCAAGACATTGACTTGTAGATTACAGTGGGCAGGACATGCAGCGAGAATGGGAGAATCTAGATTTGTTTTGACAGTATTGACTGGCAAACCCAACGGGAAAACCTAGACGCATATGAGAGGCTAACATTAGAATGGACCTGAAAGAGAGAGGGTGTAATGAGGCAGACTGGATAGAACTGTCTCAAGATAGGGACAGGAGGAGATTGATTTGATAAAACTAGCTCAAGATAGGGATAGGGGACACGTTTGTAATTGCAGCAAATAACTTTCGAGTTCCTAATACCATAGTAAATATAGTGATAGGTTTTATACAAGATGTGTTGACAAAATCTTATACTTTTTCTAAAGGTAAACTGTGAACCACATCTTGGTAATATTGGTCCATGTACATCAATTTCATATGAAACCAAGCCAAACTATGCTGTGCCTTTAGCAATCAACATAAGTGTATAACCCAAATGAGTAGTAAGACGTGGTGCTTAGAAAATATATATATTTATATGACATAAAGGCTGCATTGCTCTGCAAATATGTTTTTTTAAATGCTCTGTAACACCTAGGTTAAGATTGGAACTTCTTTGGACAGTAAATTATTGATATGATATCAAAAATATATTTTAAAACACTTGTTATGTTTTTTATAATTGTATATTTTCTGTTGTAAAATGGTTTCAATCTAATCATTGTAGAAAACCCTTAATTTTGTTTTAGCACTGCGTCTTACTACCTCTTAATGCTAATACACTTGTACTGATTACACTAATGGGTTTGTGATGAAGAAGGTTGAATTTATAGGAAGTGTACCCGCATTTGATTGGAGAGCGTGAGAAAACATTAAGGAAAAAACAACCCTCTGTACACTCGACTGAGATTTGAACCATGATCTCCCCATGATCGGCAGTCTAGTCTATTGGGAGCGTAGCGCCTTAGACCATGTAGTCACTGAAGCAGTTAATTTATTAGTACCTGTTTGGGCTATACACTTCAGTACTAATTACATGAATGTGTTAGGGATTAGGAAAGTTTAATTTGGAGTAAGTGTATTCACATTTGCGTGGACTGTGGGTGGAAAGCCATTTAGGGAAAAACAGCCTCAGTACACCCAACCAGAATCGAAGCCCGATCTCAAATTTGGCAGTCTAGTCTATTGTGAGAGTAGTGGCTTGGACCATGTGGCCACTGAAATGGGTTTAAATGTTTAATTAAAACTCAATTAGGTTTTCCAAAACACACAGTATTTGTTAAACTATTTTTTTTCCTGAAGCACCTTTCATATTTTCAATCAAATCAAAAGTCTTGTAGGTTAGGCTGCCATGACATAATTATAATTTATGAAAATAAATTAAGTTTTGAACTTCTTTACTTTATTCTATTCATAAGGAAGAGAAATTTGAAATTGAAAACAAATGGCACTCAAGAAAGTATAATAAAACTTATAAACTTATCTAAAAATAAAGTTTATAAAGGGCTCTTCATCACGGCTTAACATAAGTTATTTTGCTTACTAATTTGAAGACTTAAAATATTTAATATCATTCTAACCCGTTTTGGTGGCCACATTGTTTACGGTGTCACTCTTGTGTTGGTGTAGACTGCTGATGACAGGGTGAGAGTTAAATTTGTGGTCAGGTGTACTGAGGTGTTTAAAAAAAATGTTTTTCCACTGTCCCATCATACAAATATGGGTACATTTCCTCTAAATTAAACCTTATCCCTAACTCATTAGTATAATTAGTAAATAAGCATCTAGCCTGAACAGGTAATAAGATGAAATGCAAAAAAAATAAAATCTGATTGACCTAGGGCTTAGCTAACCAACCAAGCTTAGTTTTACCCAGTCAATAGGCTTTTAGATATTATTATTATTATTATTATTATTATTATTATTATTATTATTATTATTATTATTATTACTAGCACCGCGTCTTACTACCCGTTCGGGTTATACGCACTTATGCTAATGTGTAATGGTAGGGTGATTGTGAGACGAAATGAAGGACCTACAGTTTAACGTGGAATCCGAACCACGGTGGAGGCCTGGCATTCCCCACATTCACAAGATGTCTTGTCAGAGGTGAAGGAAGGGTTTGGTAATCAGATAAATCTTTGCCGGGACCGGGGATTGAACCCCGGCCGCCAGCATAGAAGTCTGACACCTTACCCCTGGACCACCAGGTCACCTTTTAGATATTAAAACAGTAGTGGCTTGTGACCAAAAACACAGGTGGTGCACAAATCCAAATATCCTAACTAAACTCTGTATGATATACACACTTTTTATATAACTTTGCAACTTTACAAAAATAAACAAATGATTAGATATCTTATTTTCTCCATGTTTAGTGATTTTGAGAATATCAAATAAACAGGCTGCATCTTGGAAGAAAAGTTTTGTCTGCTACACTCTTCTATCTGTATCTTGAAACTTATTGCAAAAATTTCTGAAAATTCTAGGTTTAAAAAAAAATATTGCTGAATTTCCCCTGTCATACCAAATTCTTTATCTTTTTAATGTCAATCAACACCTCCATTGTTTTTACAGATCTACTTTGTGAAGGCGAGTTAGAAGAACCTGAGGCAAAAGGTGGGAGGGGATGTTTAATTCATGATTTTGTGGTCCAAAACCTTTCCTTTGTTGGTTGAACGTTAGTTGGCTTTCAAATGTGGACAACACCATATTTCATAAACTACACGTTGGAGTATTAACCTTACTTATCTAGTGGCTCAAGAAATATCCTTAACAATAGTTGACGGCCAAAACGGCACTTAAGCATACCGCAGGCGTGCAGTGGTGAGTTGCAGATGCAGGATACAGTGTTTCCCTAGATGTGTCTCTTGGTCGCCATTCGTGGGTAATTTTATATGCAGTGCAGAACGTTCCTCTGTTATCAGAGTTTTTCATTTGTGTTTTATTAATGTTCCGTGTTATTTTGGAACTGTGTGGATAAAAGATACTAACTTAATTGGCCAAATATTCCTGAAATATCTTTCTATGTGTTGTCCTTTAAATGTTGGTCCCGGTAAAATAGCAAAGATATGTAAAAAAAACAATTGAGGGGTGCTTTGCAATCTCTTCAATTAAATTTTATCCTCTTCTATGGAGAAATTTTGGCCCATTTTCAAAACCAGCCCAATCAAACATAAAACTGTGACACAGACTGAGGTCCCCCCCACCCAACATAATATTAATATTTTGTTTATTTTGTTATAAACACTTGAAAAAAAAACTGACCTTAATTCGCTAACCTACCATTGATTCAATTTCATTTGAAATTAAAAGTTTCTGAACTATATTGACAAATGTGACAGAACTGAGCAAGTTGAAAAACTGCGAACTTAAATGATGGTTTAATATGATGGGTAAAAGATATACTATAAATGTTAATTTCAAAGAATAATTAAATCTAAACAGTAATTTGCTTTTGAGAAGAAAACTACCAAGTTCTATGTTGGTTCACTAACAAGACACAACTTGTTAGAAACAAACATAATAGCAATGGCACTTTCAGATGTCCAGAGGCTTACTACAAAAGCAATCTATTATGTTTAAAGTGCTGCTTTACAAACAGTGTTATTATTTGTAAGTCGAAGTACCACGACCACCTATCTATGAATGTGCGTAAGTTGAGAACTTACTTTATACTTTAAAAGAATACTTGGCCAAGTCACAGGCTTTATTTTTCTTGTGACAAATAAAGATTAAATTCTTATGACTTTTGTATCACTGTTTATATTCTACTTTTTTAAATCACTTTTATTCTTGTTTTTGCCTTTGATTACTGTTTCTAAGATTTTGGTTCTACCCTTTACTCGAGCGATTGTACGAGATATGCGGGACATGTCATAAGTGACATCATCTTCAAGTGTCTCTGTTGAGATTTTGTCCAACTCTTTATTGGTGAGTGTAGATATAGAACTTGCTACACCATTTGCATATTTATTTAAGCATAAATCATTTTGTTTGAGGTTGGTTGTGTCTGCATCATTTTGTTTGAGGTTGGTTGTGTCTGCATCATTTTGTTTGAGGTTGGTTGTGTCTGCATCATTTGGTTTGAGGTTGGTTGTGTCTGCATCATTTTGTTTGAGGTTGGTTGTGTCTGCATCATTTTGTTTGAGGCTGGTTGTGTCTGCATCATTTGGTTTGAGGCTGGTTGTGTCTGCATCATTTTGTTTGAGGTTGGTTGTGTTTGAACCCTTATCACTGACAAGATGTATTTGTGTTGAGTGATAGTGTATGTCGCTGTTATTTAAATCCTTGATAACATTCACAGTAGTTTCTTTGGCTGCTGCTGCTTCAGCTGCAACTTTTATCATATTTGGTTTGGATTGTTTATCTGTATGTACATTTGGCTTTGAAGATTTTTTAGTAATTAGAGAATTCCTTCTTCTGATTCGTGCTGTTGATTGTGTTGATAATGTTGCACGGGCCAACAAAGGTGGTACGGTTTCCTTTTTTTCGCCATTTCCAAACACATTTCTTCCATAGGATCCAATTTT
Source organism: Timema shepardi (assembly GCA_902151425.1). NCBI lineage: Eukaryota > Metazoa > Arthropoda > Insecta > Phasmatodea > Timematidae > Timema > Timema shepardi. The sequence goes on along the minus strand of CABFVX010001656.1, from coordinate 99,381 downwards.
GTCAACCTTGGATCCATGGCTATCCAATCGGAATGTATAACTTTATCCAGTGTCCACCTTGCTTTCAAGTTGGGTTCTAACAAATTTCGTATCACATTTTTAAGCTGTTGGCTAATCGTACTGTTTATTTTGGACCGAAACCTCCATTTTCGAGACATTTGGTGACTATACAGCCTCTTAGGGGAGCTATCTTCAAATGGCATTGCTTGATTGATCATCACAAACAAAATTATGCCTAATGACCAAATGTCTGCCATCTTCATATTGTAAGGCTTTCCCCTTATAACTTCTGGGGCTGCATAAGACAATGACCCACAGTACGTATTGCTAAGTTGCATTTTACCATCAATATATACAATATATCTAGCAAATCCAAAGTCTGCCACTTTTACATTGAAGTTTTTTGTGAGAAGAATATTTTCACATTTCAAATCTCTGTGCGCTATGTTTAGCTCATGAAGATATTGAACCGCCAAGGTGATTTGTCTCTGCCAGATCCTGGCCTGCTGTTCTGGTACGACACCAGATCTTAACACATACTCCAACATGTCACCACTCTCAGCATACCTCTGGAAAATGTAATACTTGGTCTTCCTCTGGAGGATGGAGAAAACTTGGATAATGTGAGGATGTTTCACTTTCATCAGTATTGACAGTTCTCGAGGAAGAAATATTTGTACAAAGTCTTTGGATGCGTATTTAATATCTATAACTTTGCAGGCAACTTGATGTTGGTTATGGCGGTTTGAAATGTATCTTCCTATATATACAGAAGCATATGATCCTTGACCTATTTGAGCTATTATTTTGTATCCTTTTGTTGCAAGTATTTCTTCTTCTGAGGATGTAAACTTCAATAACGGTCGTGACATGCTGTAAGAAAATCCAAAGGAAAAAGGTTAGAACATTTGTGAAAACAAAGTATTTCAGTAACTTTCAAAGGGAACACTAGCATATAAACAAATATGTTTGCACATTTATTTTTATTAAAGCTGGGTTTAGATTCATGCATAATCTAAAGTGCACAATCTGTTAAAAAAAAATACAAGCATTCACAATAAAACTCATCAAGGACATACATTATGTAAAATATAATTTATTTCTAGAAATATATTAAGCCTTTTTACTCTAAGTTATATTTTCATGTATATTAAGGTAGATCCACTAATAAACAACACAAATGAAAATGTCATATTTCACCTATATTTTAAATTTACATACAGTTAAAAAAACGTATTTGGCTACTTCAAGACATATACATATACAGAATGTAGATTTTGGGTTTACTGTGTAATGACATTTAAATTGGCTAGAGCCTTTCCTCACAATCTTATTGGGTTATACATCTGTCAAGAACTATGCATAATACGTAAATAGTTAAAGTTGAACCAATTCGATGAATTATGTTCTATGCACTTAAGGCGTGGCTGAAGGGAGCATGATTAATTTTACAGTTTTTATAGCATTAAATTTTGTTTGCCAAAATAAATCGAATATTTCATGGGTGTCCTGGAATTTTGTCAAAAAAAAATTTTCTTTATTTAAAAAGCTTTGACAAAATTCCAGGACAATCTTAACATATATTCAAGATCTGTGGATATTAGCATGTAGTTTAAGGGTAAGGTGTCAAGACTTCTGTGCTGGAGGGCCGGGGATCAATCTGATTTATCTGATTGCCAAACCCTTCCTTCACCTCTGACAAGAAGCGTATTAATCACAACTTGTGAATGTGTGGAAAGCCAGGCTTCCCCCGTGGTTCGGATCCCACGTAAAACTGTAGGTCCTCCATTTCATCTCACAATTAACCTACCATTACACATTAGTGTAAGTGCATGTAATCTCAACAGGTTTTAAGACGCGGTGATGATAATAATAATAATAGCATGTGCAGAAAACTAATCTCTACAAATATGTTGCTACTGGAGAAATATTTGATTTATTTTGGCGAAAAAATGTCAATCCTATAAAAACTGTAAAAATATTTGCGCTCCCTTTGGTTGCACCTTAAGAGTTATCAGCTAAGCCCTATGCATTATGACATGATCTACTCACATAACTAGAATTTAAATTTTACTTATACTCTACAAAACTTTTGGGTATATTTTTTTAATTTATAATAAGGGTTCTAAAAGTCATCATCATAAGCATTATTAACTGATACATTGGTATGCTATTTTATAATCAGTGTATGTGTGCCACTGACCAGATACACATTTAGCTTAATATCTGTAAAAGGATTTAAAAAAACTACACATATATATATACACATACATACCTAATCATGCTGTGCACTGCACTACACATATAGCTCATAAAAATAACTCGGTACTAATTCATCTTCACTAGCTTTCTCCACATTTCCCTGTCCTTGCATACTTTCTTCGCTTCAGCAACATCCATACACAGAGTCACACTTTCTTTTTATTGTTAAAACTCTAAATGTTTCTCTTTTTTACACATTCATCTACCACATTTTCCCACATCATACATGGCCTACCCCTTCCTTTTGATTAACACACTACCTTAATATATTTGCTTCTTCCCTCGCTCTACACTCATACTCTCAACATGTCCAAACCAATATAAGACACTTCTTTCACATTGACCTATTGGATTCCCTTTCAAACCGCACTCCTTTAGCACTCATTCATTACTGTATCTGTCCATGTGAGTTTTTCAACAGACATTTATTAGATATCTCATTCCAACCACATCCGCCACGCTCTTGTGTTTCTCCTGACAAACCCACACTTCACATCCATAAAACAATGTTGGCGTTAACACACATTTATATGCTGCCATCTTTGCTTCTTTTGATACTACTCCATTCTTTTCAATAGTCCAAAAAAATACACTAACTTTACATACATGTTTAAATTAACTCACACTCTCTAAAAATAAAATCTACACTCATATATAATTTGAAAAACTAGTTTCTACAGCTTTAAAAAGTTAGATAATACACTAAAAAAATATAAGACCATGGGAAATATAATAACATTTACAAATTCTGTTTGTGTATGAAATGGCTGTTCATTAGTCAGTCTTACAGGTAATAGAAAAATTTAAAACAATTTTAAACACTATTTTTGACTTAATACAATACATTGTTAGGATAATCGATGGGCAGGACATGCAGTGTGAATGGGGGACTCTAGAACCTAGTTTAGGGTACTGACTGGCAAACCCTAGGGGAAGTGACCATTGGGAAGACCTAGAAACAGGTGGGAGGGTAAGATCAGAATGGACCTGAAAAAGATAGGATGTAATGAGGTGGAATGGATATAACTAGCGCAAGATAATATTTTGAATCATACTTGTGCTGCATATAATAGTGCACACTTTGTTCAAACTAATTCTTAAGTTAATCTAGCAATTGTTAATTGTAGTTTATTTTGTTAGTATGCCTCAAAGTTTGACACTGCTCACGATTCACGTTCGTCACAGATCATCCATCTCCTGAAGGTCCTTCCCAGTGTTACCAACTGAACACTTCACTATCCCCCTCCCCCATCAAAAAGGCGAATATTTGAGCCTTCTCGGGGGCTGCTTCTTCCTTTGCGGCTGAACTTGCCACTTGATAGGATGGGCCTGCGCTCGTTTGAGTCTAGCGAAGTTTCTGAGGTCCTTCTAATGTCTCCAGCTCTTGCCTCTTCATCAACAATAAATGGTAGTGCACTGTCGTTCTCACTGCCACTAGGGACCGGGGTCTCGTCATTCACATCCTCCAACCGCCTGGGCAAGACAAAATGGCTGGGAGACACTTTCTCAAGGCTGCTCCTTTTATTTGATAATCTAGAAGGTGTTATTTGGTTCAAATGTCTCTTTACAATGTTTCCATATGCACACAGTAAATATAAGCGGCTCCCTAGCACTTTATGCACTTCTGCATCAATCCAGCTAATTTTCTTTTTATTGAACTGTTTCATTAAATCTTTCTCCCCTTTCTTAAAATGACACTCCTTTTTACCTGAGTTCTTTGTTTGCCTTTCTTGCTGGACACTCATTTTGCTTTGGACTTGTGTTAGTAATAGTTCTCTGTTGTCCACATTCTTAACCCTATTGTTGATATCCAAACGAGTGCGCAGAGTTCTACCTAACATAAGCTCTGCTGGGGCTAATCCATTTGTGATGTTTGAGGTGTTTCGATAGTTTAGGAGAAATTCCTTCATTGCTGTGAATAAATCAACTCCTTTAAATTTAGCTTTGCGTAAGCATTGTTTTATTTGTCACACTCCGTTTTTGGCTTGTCCATTGGTTGCGGGATGGTATGGGGCCCCAGCCTTACGTCGGAAGTAGTTGACTTCATTGAGTATACCTCAAGCCATTTACTGTGAGCATCAACAACAAGTAAGTAACTCATCCCATCTAAAAGTCCAAGGAAGTCAATGCGGATTTGACTCTACGGTGTTGCCAACCACTTCCATGGACTCAAGACAATTTTACTGGGGTGATTGTTGAACTAGCCGACATGAGTGGCATCCCAAAATGTTGCCCTCGATGTCCTTGTTCATGCACGGCCACCAGAAGTAATTCTTAGCTGATAGCTTAGTCTTGACCACTCCTAAGTGTCCAACCTGTAGTTCCCTTAGGATCCTTTCTCGAAGAGAAGACGGTACGACCAATCGACTTCCTCGAAAAATGCACCCTTCTTCAACATATAGTTCATCTTGTATGGACTTGAACTGGGATAGTGGCTCCTTATCTTCTGTTAGCCAACCGTTAACAATGCACTTCACCAGCCGGCTTAGCACTGGATCCGTTCTGCTCTGTAAGTCCACTAGTTTTCTGTTAAGGTTACAGAGTCCCTCCTGAAGACTCTGGGAGTAATGTTGTGTTCCAAATCTGACGGCTGGACTCCAAGAGACAAGTAATCAGCACAATTCCTATGGTTGGGCACAAACTGTGTCTGGTAGTTAAAATTTGATAAGAAATATGCATAGTTTTGGAGGTGATTTGCGGAAAGAATTGGTATTCCTTTCTTTGGCTCAAAAATAGTGACCAGCGACTTGTGATCTGTTTCGAGCCTAAATTTCCGCAAATACAAATACTGCGCAAACTTTTGCACTCCAAAAATCAATCCTAGTGCTTCCCTATGTATTTGGGGATATCTGTGATATGTCTCTGTCAGCGTGCTGGAGGCATATGCAACCGGACCTATTGTTCCATCTTCATATAGGTGATTCAGAACCCCAGAGACTCCCACTGGGCTAGCGTCTGTATTAACTCTTGCGTTGGGTCATAATGAGCCAACATTGGAGCCGGGTGACGTTTACAGGTGGTTCAATCTTCAAAATTGGTTTGATCAATTTCTTATCCAACATTAGGCCCTTTTCACTTATAATATATCCAATATATTTAATGGATCCCTGCATGAATGAGCACTCATTGACGTTAAGAGTTAATCCATTTTCCTTAAGCCTTGACAATACATCACACAATCTCTTATCATGTTCCTCCTTTGTTTTGCCCCCAACAATAATATCATCTTGTCGTACTGCAATTCCTTCCACTCCTGCTAATACGCCTTCAATAATTCTCTGAAATAACTGTGGTGCTGGGGATATTCCAAACAGAATACGGTTGTACGAGTACATCCCTTTGTGTGTGCTGATTGTGACCATCTCTCTGGAACTATAATCTAGTAGTACTAGTTGATATGCACACTCTAAATTTAATTTTGAAAAGAACATACTGCCTGCATTGTTTGAAAAAACTTCTTCTAACCTAGGTAGCGGGTGGCGGTCACCTCCAAAAATGGGTTTAATGTCACTTTAAAATCCCCGCAGATTCTGACAGAACCATCCGGCTTAGCAATAGGAACAATCGGCGCTCCCCACAAATACTCATCTTCAGTTGTCGTGTGATGTATTTGACACACTTAAAACCCAAAAGTCTTTGTGAAGTCCCTACCTAATAACAAAGGCTCCCCCTCCCCCTCCCTGACACCACGTGGAACCTTACTACACTAATTTTCTGCTTGTACTCACCACTATAAAACAACGACCCAGAGGTTTCACTACATGCTGGGAATAATATCACAAAGTTTGATTTGTTTGTCTCAAAGGTTTTTCAGAAAAACTTTCCATATACATAGATATAGCCATAGCACTGAAAGTTGCTCTTGAATCTATTTCCGCAGTGAAATATTTATTTTGAAGTTTAACAGTTGCCAGCACCGAAGGAGTTCCTTATTTCTGCGCGATCATGTTGAAAAGCTGGAATTGAGAATGTTCACCAGATGTAGTTATCATGTACTAAGCAGGTGCATTAAAAGCTCTGCACACTTCCTTAAAGTGTCCTTTAGTTCCATACAAACTACATATATAATTTATGAATCGACAACGTTCGGATACAAGGTTGTTATAACCACATACCTCAAGGACTGATAGCTTTTGTGATGTTCCTTGGGCTCTTGATTCTACCACCCTAAATATTTCTGGTTCCTTCTTTATTTCGACCCCATTATTGTTGGAAAACAATTCGCTGCTTTCCACAACTTGTTCTGCAACATCCTTAGCTTATGAAAACGTTAAGGTCATTGGATCCTCACTGAACAATCTTTCTTTTATTTTCTCGTTTGCTAAACCCATCACAAATTTGTCTACGATAATTGGACTCCAAATTGGTCCTAAAACTACAAGTTGCTGCTAAATGCTGGACTTTAGCAATCCAATCTGCAATACTCTCTCTCTTTCAGATTTGAATGCATGATAAAATATAAATCTTTCCTTAAACATGGATACCTTCTGCGCATAATGAGATTACATTAATATTTTAATCGCTTTTTAAGTCTTATTTTCAGACTTGTTGGGAACACATAAATCTATTAATAACTTGACGCGACCTGATGTAATAAATTTAGCAAGATATATTTTTATTTCTTTGCACCCACCACTTCATTAGTTCTAAAAAATGATTGCAACTTGCGCTCCAACACTTCCCATTCATCAACAAGTGGATTAAATTCTTTAATTTGACCAATATAGCCCGACATGATTACTTTACTATGCGCATTAACAAAATAGATTGACAAATACTAAAGTCCACAGCACCGAAGTGATATTCTGAATCATACTTTTGCTGCATATAATTGCGGACACTTTGTTTGAACTAATTCTTAAGTTAATCTAGCACTTGTTAATTGCGGTTCGTTGTGTTAGTATGCTTCAACGTTTGACACTGCTCACGATTCACGTTCGTCACAGATCATCCAGCTCCTGAAGGTCCTTCCCAGTGTTGCCAACTGAACACTTCATAGGGATAGGGTGTAATGAGGTGGACTGGATAGAACTAGCTCAAGATAGGGGTAGATGGTGTACTTTAGTAAGTGCGGCAATGAACATTCAATTTCCTGTTACCATAGAGTAAGTAAATAAGTGTTTTTGACTTTCATATTAAATATAATATTAATTCTCCCATTCCCAAGAAACTTGATCACCTCACCACTTTAATATACTTGGACCGCGGAGAAGTAACACAACGGAGGAGAAGTTCACTGCCCAGTGTTTAGAGGATTATTGATTTGCCTAAGCTTTTTGTTTTGCCTCCACCCTTGTGTTCAGAGTTCTTGGCTACAGATCCAGAGATCCTTAGTTCAATCCCCGGCGCTTCCAAAATTTATCTTTAGAGCAGTGGGTCTGGAATGGGCTCAAAATCAATCTTGTGAAGACCAATGAGGAGCTTCTTGAATAAAAGAGTAGCAGCTCTGGCTTAGAAAACTGAGATTAACAGTAAGAGGGCTCATTTCGCTGACCACATGACAGCCTTTATTCACAAATTTTGGCACTATCTTTGCTAACAAGGGTGGCTGCTCAGTTATTATAGCTAACTTGCGGGCTCACACCATGAAGCTATTAAGTTTTCACCTTCGCTTCTTCCTTGACATAATTTCCTTGGCCTATATTTGCCATTCCCTCTTCCTTGGCCTATATTTGCAATTCTCTCCCTAGACAGTTTCCTTGGCCTATATTTGCAATTCTCTCTTCCTAGACAGTTTCCTTGGCCTATATTTGCAATTCTCTCTTCCTTGACAGTTTCCTTGGCCTGTATTTGCAATTCTCTCTTCCTTGACAGTTTCCTTGGCCTATATTTGCAATTCTCTCTTCCTTGACAGTTTCCTTGGCCTATATTTGCAATTCTCTCTTCCTTGACAGTTTCCTTGACCTATATTTGCCATTCCCTCTTCCTTGACCTATATTTGCCATTCCCTCTTCCTTGACCTATATTTGCCATTCCCTCTTCCTTGACCTATATTTGCCATTCCCTCTTCCTTGACCTATATTTGCCATTCCCTCTTCCTTGACCTATATTTGCCATTCCCTCTTCCTTGACATATTTTTCTTTCTTTCCTAGATTTTGTTTTATGTTTATTAAGTTAAAAACATTTTGGCTTAAAACTGCCTAATTCGATTAATCTTTATTGTTGTTATTCAATTTTTGTTTCTGGCCCTATCGACCACTTTAATGTTGACATAGTTACTTTAGTAGTATAGAGGCCTAAAGAATTATAATAATATAGAATTTTACTTAACCAAATTAAGTTTGACATCTGGTTTTCTTTTGGGCTTTTTATTGAAATTAAATTTGGTGAAAGGAAAAGCTTATAGCAATAGACTGAACTGCCGATGACGAGAAGATCAAGGTTTTAATCTCAAACAGGTGTACTGAGTTGTTTTTGTTTCAAAATAGTTTTCCACTATCCCTTCATGCAAATGCGGGTACATTCCCTTTAAATATAGCATCCTAATCCCTAAAACCATCAGCATAATTAGTGCAAAAGTGTATAACTTGGTTGGATAGTAAAACCCAGTGCTAAAATAATATGTTAACTCTACTTGTGTGTTTGAAGTCGGGGGAAGAGAACTCCACTTATTACATTTCCTGTAAATCATTTTGGAACTCACACTTTTGGGCATTTTTACAAAGGCGTTAGTCTCGTCTTTTCTTCTCTGCCGGTGGTGAGGAGATAGGGTTTTGAATAATGGCCAAGTGTATTGAAGTGCTTCTTAATAGTTCCCCACTCTTGGTCTGTGAAAATGAATTCTTACTACACTTCTTCTAAATTCTACGTTTCTTTGTCATACCCCATTTGTGTGAACAGCCAGGGCTGGTAACTATATATGCCACACTTAAAAACCAAACTATTTTGTAGCATGACGAGATGGATGGTGTATTTACTGAATCGTAAGACGGGAACTTGTACAACCAAAGGTTTTACGCATGTGTGTGTTGGAGGTTTCTTCCATCTCTTAACTTGAACATTTTATTTTTTATTTTCACAAACATTCCAGGCTTGAGATGAATAGTTAAACCTTAAACTTTTTTTTTTGCACCATATCTTACTACCCAATTTGGTATCCTCAGCTCATCCGACCACGATTCAAATCCCGGTCTCCCTGCCATCAGTAGTCTAGTCTATTACGAGAGAAGCGCCTTAGACCATGCAGCCACTGAAGCGAATCCGATTTTATTGTTTTTAAATATGCTTACAATAATTATTCTACCATTTCATTTACATAGGCATGTCGTTGTGATCTACAACACAATAGAATATTTTTGTTTAAGGCAAGTATGTGAAACTTATTTGATCATTAAGGTCACATTGAAAATTAAAAATACAAAAGAGGCTACATTTCACAAATATCAATGTTGGTTATCTTAAATAAAAATAATATAAACATAGTACCTTATTATTACAAAAATAGCCATCATATAGATCAACTAAGATGTACCCTATGTTTTGTACCAGAAATTTGAAACCATTTAATTGCAATGGTGTGAATGTCAGGCTTTGAATCTGGTTCCAAAGTCACTTTCATAATTGTTGACAAACGTGTGTACGTAAGTTGAAACCTCTTGAGGATTCTAATCATTCTCATTTGATAAAACCACTGTTAACATATGACTGTGCTGCCAAACATTGCACATACTGGGTGTGCAAATTCAACAACTTTCGGGTTTTATCCCATTGAAGAAATAGTAAAAATCTTAGGAATAAACTTTACATGCCACCTGCTTCTGTGGCTGCATAGTAAAAGGCGTCACTCTTGCAATAGACTATACTTACAATAACAGGGAGTGGAGCTCGAATTCTGGTCAAGTGTACTGAGGGTGGCTTTTCCCATAATGGTTTATCACTATCCCTTCATGCAAATGCAGGTACACTTGCTCTAAACTCAACCTTCCTCATTACTAAACTGTTAGTGTAATTATTACATATTATGCATATAACCTGGACAGGTAGTATGTCGCGGTGCTAAAAAAAAAATTAACACGCAAAATTTCCAAATGTACAATAAAATCTCCCTTAACAGAAACCTTTGAATAGCGGATTCTTGTTTATAACGGACAGTTTAAATTTTTCCGGCATGATAACTTTAGCTCTTACTGTGAAACGACTTTCAAATAACGGACTTTTTCAATAAGATGCGGACACTGTTAGAGACATATTTCTGCATAAAAATCTCTAAACAGCGGACACAAATTTAAAATACCAGCCAATATACAATATGTTACTGTGGGAATCTCAGGAATGCCATTGTCTTGCGAGAAGTGTGAGTAGTTCTGCCTTCCCCCCTCCGAGGTAAGTTTCTGAAATAGCCTATGTAGTAATGACTACAGTACTTCAAGGTCTTCCCTTCCACTCCTTTTGAGCCATCGGTGGGGGTTGTTCCATCAGTTTAGTTTGTGTTTGTGTAGGTCTACTATAAAAAACCTATCTACTGTTAACATTTCTCTTGCACAATTCTTATGTGTACTATGCATTCTGTACAGTAAACTGTGTACAATATTTTATTCGCTTGTCATAATTATCCTGCATTCAATAGTGCACAGTAGAGTAATTGTATTGTTATAGTTAATATTGACAGTATAAGGATCATATAGTTTAAACTGTGTTCAATTCTGTTATGTATTAACATAAACCCAATTACTTCTATTTAGGTTTTTCTGTATTGTTAAGTTTTGAGGTTAAGTAACACATGGCTGAAGTCCAAACCCAAATATTCTGCATTGTTTGCAGTGTAAGATTAATTTTGTCATCTAGTTTTATAACCTCTATGGATACTTTTAAGTGAAACAATTTATGTAAATAGCATTTTTCTCATTAATAAAATGACTATGGCTATAAAAGAATGTAACTTATTACATACCATGAATACTTATTGTATTATTGCTACTTCATCAATAGGTAGCCCATTATATTCTATCAAATTATTTTGAGCTAAAAATGTAAAAGAATACATCAAAGTATTTGGATGTTAAATTAACTGATAAAAATATGCAATTTTTAAAGTTAATAATTTATAAGCTTGCTTTTATTCAGGATCTAAAATTATGTTGTATGGGTACAGTCTACTGACATTTCCTTTGTTTTGACAATCAGTTTCCATGGTAATTTCTCATGATCAAAGCAGAGAGTTTTCTAATTGGTCAAGAGATCTAGTAGAGTAGGCTTACTTGGGTTTGGCAGAAAATAATGTTGTGACCACAAGATGGCTATTTTACTGGAAGTTTGCTTGAAATTAATCCAGCAAAATGTAATTACAAAATACAATTTATTTTATCAAACTACTTTTGTTCTTTCATAATATGGGACTAATACATGTTGAAGGCCCCTGAAACCTTCCAGGACACCCCTGTACATACACAAGTTCGTTTGAATAATATAACAAATTCTGATCTAGTTCAAAACATCATTTAAAGTGGTACCTTTAGATAATTAAACTATTTCCACCTAGCTGGATGAGGTTTTGCTATTTGTGCTACTGTCCTCATAAATGAAGAACGTCCACTCTATTTAATAAGGTTACTCAATGCACGTGTTAGATAAATGGCATCTTGCAAGTAAGCAAAAATCTATTAAATTCTATACCGAAGGAAAATTCTGCTAAATAATCTTGTTTTGGGGGAATGGGGAGACAGACCCATGCAGTTTGGTATTAGGTCTATATAAAACCTACTTTCATGGATTTTTTTATTTCTATACTTATTCAACTTTTTACAGAGTTAATGGGAAGCCAATTTTCAACTTTTCTATTGCAAACAGTGCTTCAAAAACAAATGTTAAGTACATCATTCCGTTTTCTTAAACAACAACCCGAAGGTTAGTGTGATGTGATTTATTTATTTATTTATAACCATCTGAAGCTTGACTCAGCCTTTCATCTGGTTAGTGAGGCTTGCATGATCTGGTAGAAATTCCTTAAACACACGGGAGCTTAGGAAGTGTGGTTGGTAATTCCCTGTCACCGTCTACACTGAATTTCTATGAGTGAGCGCTAAAGGGCCTACTAATTTTTGCAGGAAAAGGTATTTTCACAAACCTGCCACAATTGACACGGGACCGATGGCTTTACTTCCACTCTAAAGGAAGTTGTTCCACAAATTTTTATTGTTCAAGAAAAATCTATCAATCTTCGCTGGGTTTTAACCCACACACATTGTGTCCTGAGGCGAGCACTTTACCCCAAGACAATTGAGGTTGATACTTCCGATACTATTACTTTTATTATTATTATTAGCACCGCATCTTACTACCTGTTCGGGTTGTATGCACTTACGCTAATGTGTAGTGCTAGGGTGATTGCGAGATGAAATGGAGGACCTACAGTTTAACGTGGGATCTGAACCACAGTGGAGGCCTGGCATTCCCCACATTCACAAGTTGTGATTAAATATACATCTTGACGTATTGTCAGAGGTGAAGGAATGGTTTGGCAATCAGATAAATCTGTGCCTTTACCGAGGATTGAGCCCTGGACCCCAGCACAGAAGTCCAACACCTTACCCCTAGACCACCAGGTTACCTATATTCTATAAATAGGTTCATATTTGGTCAAATTGTGCATATTGAGATTAAGATGGTGAGTTTATCCGATGATTCTAATAAACTAAATTAATTCTTCATATGATATTTCTTGTAATAAGTGTAATACATTGAAAATAATTTTCTTATATCAAAAAATTTAGTATTGTAATGTTATTTTGTAATAGTAGCTTAATATTGTATTTAATTTCATTACATTATTTCAATGGGTCCATAGCTTACTATTAAATCAGATTTAGGTTTGTTATTTATTTGCTTATGTGCTTAAGGCAAAAATTATAATTAACTAAACACAGCAGATCCCTGCAGCTCTTTTACAACAACAAAAAGTTTAGCAGTGCTAATGGTAATATATTTGTAATTAATATGTTTCAAAGGTATGAGAAAGTGGATACAGCTTATAGCTACTGTTGATTTCCAGTAAATCTCTTTAAGACTGTAGATGCTAATGTTTTATTTAAATGTAAAGCTAGACTGAAAAACATATTTTTCCAGAGCAGGGTATAGAAAATAAGATACTGCATTTAATAGATTATTCTGGTATTCCTGTACGAGGTGATAGTTGTCACAGATTATCAAGTGCATATGGCTTACCTTTTTAGATAAGAGGTGGGGAAACTTTATTTTATGGGGGAGCATCCAAAGTGCTGGCTTTTATTAAGGCTGCACAGAATGTACTCAATTTATACAAATTTGTAGATCCGCGATTGCGGTACTTCGACATACTCTAGCAACACTGTCTATCAAGTGTAGTTTTAAACCTAATAAATGTTCATATACATGTACAAGTCTTACTTAGCCAAGCTATCTGTGGCAAATAATTGGAAGCATTCTTAGGAAATATATTTTGGTAACACTTCTGAATATGTTATAGAGAATGATTCGCTAGTAATATTATCACATAGGCTCATAACTATATAGGTTTGTTGAAAAAACATAAAAAAATAAACTTGGAATGGTGAAACAGCATGCCAAGAAAATAATCTCAAGGGCCACTTTGGTAATGCATTCCATAGCTTTGCTAAAACAGTTCCAAAGATAAAAATGTTGACTGCCAACGCTACAAGCCGATGATGCCGCGGCCTTACGAATTGCCTTCGCACTCAAGGCCAATGGGCCAGGAGACACCAAGCTCAACAGATCCTGCTACACTGGGTCAACATGCATTCTTTGTCATTTTGGAACAGTAGGTCATATTTTCTTGGGTTTTGTCCTTTAAAAGTCATTTTTAGGCATTTATAGGAATTTTTTAGGCATTTTAAAGGCATTTGAAAAACACGTGTTTGATTTAGATATGTGCTTTTATTAGGACTCTGTTCATATTTAAAGGGTTTTTTTATTTGACATTAATTTTTTAGGACTTTAGGTCATTTTTGTATTATTTTCAGGCCAACAAAATCTTGGCTCTGGTTATCACAAATACACAATGGAATTAAATAAATTCAGATATCAGTTTTATGCAATTATAAATCTCTTTAAAATATTACAATGGATTTTAAAACATTGAAAACTATACTTTAAAATCAGTTTAATGTTTGTTAACAAAAATTGTTTGTTATATATTAAGTTAGCTTATTAACCTGGTAAAAAAATGCATCTCAAAACATTACACAATTCAAAGCGTTTTAAAGTGTCTTTATTTATGTCAAGTTACATATTAACAATGAAATTAAAATTTTAAACTACTTTGATCCATATTTTATTGTCATTTGTCAAAAAATTAGTACATTTTACAATTGTATGAGAGTAAATTGTATTCCATCAACATTTGTGAAAAGCCTTTTATTTTACATTGGTTAAGTTGAATAAAACATAATATTATTGATATGATCATTGTTGTTTCAAGTTTTAATCTTAAGAAAAAGTTTTAACACATGTACATTTTTCTTTTAAAATATATTTTTAGAAGGCTGTTATGTTACAGAGAATACACATTATAAAATGTTAAGATATTAAAATTGTTGTGTACAAACTTAAAGTAACTAACCATATTTACATACTATAATATGTTACTATGCTATTAGTTTTTCTATATATATATAGTCCATAGTTGGCACAAACTCTTTCTAACAAGATATTTATCCATTCGTTTTGTCATTCCATATAACACTGGAGATACACATTTTATTTACAGTTAAGACTACACATTCAATTTTTCATAAATATAATGTGCCAGGTATATTTTGCCGCAAAGGTAGAAGAATGCACTAATGTTGGTCTATTTAATGATATTATTAAGCACACTAGAACTTAACATGGTTAGAATATCTTAAGGACGAACATGCAAATAGCTTGACTAGTATTTTTTTTAAATCTTACTAATAAAAAATTGTTAAAAGTTAAATTTTAATTTGTTTTCCAAAAGTATTCTTTAAAGCCACGTCCAGACTAGAACAGAACAATAAACATAAACATTTCCACGAAGATATTTATTGTTCGGTTCCCTGTGGCCGAGCGTCCGGACTTAACCAGAACATGTTTACAACGTGTTCCCATAGTTGGTTGGTTTTTAATTATTTTTAATAACAAAAGAAATAGATATTAAATTAAACAACTTGAGAACAAAAACGCTTGTGTGTGTTGTGGTATATTAAACCATAAAAAAAATTAAATTGTACTGAAGTAGAGATTGCAACAAATAAATCTTAGTTTCACAAATGTCTCCTCTTTGGTATAAAAGAAAATAAAAACATTTCTCGAATAAAAAATTTGGCAACAATCTGTCAAGTCGTTTTAGTAAAATGAGGTATGCCAACTGAGAAATTAGCAGCAGGAAAGTTCAATCCTTGGTCCCGGCAAAGATTTATCTGATTTCCAAACCCTTCCTTCACCTCTGACAAGACATATTGTGAATGTGAGGAATGCCAGGCCTCCACCGTGGTTCGGATTCCACGTTAAACTGTAGGTCCTCCATTTCATCTCACAATCACCCTACCATTACATATTAGCGTAAGTGCGTATAACCCGAACGGGTAGTAAGACGCGGTGCTAATAATAATAATAATAATAAGCAGCAGGAAAAAGAGGTGCAGCACCATTAAAAGAAACCCTCCCCCAACCTGCCTTGGTGGCCGCAAGGTCTAAGGCGTCACTCTAGTGTTAGGCTAGAGGGTGCTAGACTGCCAAGGACAGGGAGATCAGAGTTTGATCTCAGTCAGGTGCAGTGAAGGTTTTTCCCCTAAATTGTTTCCCATGCAAATGGTGGTGCACTTAATCTAAATTACACCCATCTCATCCTTAGCCCATTAGTGTAATTAGTACATAGGCGTACAACCTGAATGGGTAGTAAGACACGATGCCAAAAAAGTCCTCCCCTAGTTGTCCCTAAGCACATAAGTACATATAAACCTATTATATATATATATATAAAAGTTTGTGTGTAATTTCTTGAATTTTCCTGTACTGATGGTATATTTAATTTAATTTTTCTTTCTTTCTAAGGGTGGCTAACAAACTTCCCCTTTTTTCCCAGCGCTCGTTAACATCCCTGTCCACCACGGCCCCAATCTCCTCCCACACATCATGTTTTTTTTTTTTTGATCTGGATCCTTAGGATTCCAGATTACCTGGCGTGGCTTATAGAGCCCTGTGAGCTTCATTTGCCATTCTTTCGACCACTCCAATTTTATAAAGTATGCTAAAATAAAGGAGATAACTATTTTAGGATTATTAATATTATTAACTCGACACACACACTAAGAAATACACTCGCCAAAAGATAAATGTAGACTTGCTTACAAAAATCAAAACACACGTGCAACTCCACTGATGTTCAGCCAATGACAATGTTTAGGGGAATGTTCAAAGAGGCGTCTAGACTAGAACAGGACCAAACATGAACATACTTTGATGCGACAGATATAAAAGTAATGAAACAAATAGCCGAAACTATTGTTAATGCATTTTAGTGGGGATAATCCCTCATAGATATCATATTCTGAAAATTGAAAAATGACACCTGGACACTGGTCCCGGGTTCGATTCCTGTGTCCAGGTGTCATTTTTCAATTTTCAGAATATGGGCATAAAAGTGACAACTGGTGGATCAGTGCCAAACAGAACAACACACACATTTTGTTACAATGTTCTGTTTGGAAAACCATTAACACTTGTAGCGAACATGTTCGTGTCCGTAGTTCTGTTCTAGTCAGGACAGGGCTATCTTAAAACATCAGAAAAGTCATCTAATTATAAAAAAATATTTTCCATAGAAATAGTAGTTGACAGTTTTGTACTTTCTTGTTTTGATACAGGATACAGGAAATCTTGATGGAAACATAAAAACAATGAACAGAAAATGGCGTTTATAGTGAAAAGAAAAACACAGTTCACAATTTACATTGCAGCTAACAAAGCCATCTTGTGACTGAAATCTTAGTGTTTAGCACAGTGAATAATATGGAATATAGTTAATTGAAACTTTTTAGTACTATTATTTGTTTTCATTGTCACAATATACATAATATTGACAAGATTACATATTTGTTGTTGGACCTCATTTATTTAAATGACCCAAAATATCTGTAATAATAACAAATAACATTCTCAACACTTCTGCGGGATAGGCAGAAACATGTGTATATTATTTTGGTTTAAATAAGAAGATAAATATTTGAGTTTAAATCATATACATATGATCTAAGCATTATCAAAGTACACTTTGTTATGTCTTCTAAAATGGTTGAAGAAGAGGAGTTAAATAAATATTTTCCGTAGAGCTGCTATTCTCTCTCAAATGAAAGATATTATATTTATTATAACTAGACTAAAATTGCAATCATTTAGTTAATCAATAACCTTTACAAATCACAAGAATTATATATTTAGTCGTTCATTAAATTAAAACTATTGTTTAAGCATTGTTATTAAATATATAGTTAAAATACTTACATTATATTAATAGGAATTCGAGCTTTTTCCTTTAATTTTCTGTTACTATTTTATATCATTATATATTATTCAACATTTAAAAAAAATTGTTGGTATTAGTTTTATTATAGTTGTTGAAAATGTTTGAATTTTGTTTTACATAAATAAAAACTAAAATTAAGTATACAAATATATATTGTTAAATAAAAAATATATAAAATTAGTTGTATTAAAGCAGTTAAATAGTAATAGATAACAAAATTTGTGACATGTATTTTTTTAAATATAAATATCAAGACTGAGTACGTCCCGAAACACCACATAACTTGACAAGGTCATTGTTAATTCATTCGTTACTATTATGTTTGTACATGCTTCAAACCGTTATTCCCCTAATTAGTATATTTTGTAATAGTTTAAAATAAATAACCAAACAATGACACTATATAAAAAAAATTAGAGAGGATTTACCTTGAAATGACCACTCTAGATTTTAATTCTTTGAGTTTATGCAGAGATAACATAAATTATCTCGCTTTCAAACTAGACCGCTTCAATCAAAATCATCAGTATTCTTTGGTCTGCTTTGCTCTGTAATTAGTTTTCCCCTCAATATATCGCTCGTTATCTCAATGGCTGATGCAATCTATTAGTATTATGAAAGTTAAATATAATATGAGGATTCCAGGGTTCGAGTACCTCCTAGTGCATTATGTGTCTTATCCACGTGGACATTAATCAACCTTCTGAGTTTGCAGACACATTCTGGCTGAGGTTGATGTAATTAAATACAGGACTTGGGACATTGGGATGAGAGTCCTCATTGATATCTAGAATGGTCGCTCTAGAGAAATAGGAGACATAAATGACTTATTACAAGTCTTAAAGCAAATTGTCCTGACTACTCATGGGTTGGGTAGAGGTTTTTGAAAAGGGAGTTGGTATATTTACAAGAACATTTGTTTGTGGTTTTTTAGATGTTGTATTTTTGACTCTCTCCTGGTGAATGCAGGTGTGTTTCTTTAATCTTGGCCAGGATAAGGAGAATGAATAATGATAGTTCCGGCAATCAACGACTGGGACTAATTATAAGTCAACATGTCCTGTTTTGCAATAAGATTGTTGCCTGAGAAATTTCAAATCTTAACGACATTTCAGATTTTTTGTTGAGTAATCTAAAGTTGAATCCATTGTGTCTCAACCAAAGCAATTCAATCGTATGTTCCAAGTTTATGTTATTTTAGGAGCATCCATTTAAGACCGGCTTAAAATATCGGGATGGGACCTTCTTAGCCAATTTATAATAAACAAATGGATAAACTAGTTTATTGATATTATTATTGGCATTATGATATATTCAAGCAATGCAATATTTAAAATTATCAGGATCACATTCAACAGTATTCACTATCGCGTTAAAAGCTTCATGTAGAAATAATTCAAGTTGACAGCAATTTGGTAGAAATGTAAGTTTACTAATAATATTCATCAGACCTGCCTGCCAAATTTCAACTTTATTCAACACTTAGTAGTTATTTTTCGGTTTAACCCACCTTCCTATGGATTGGTTGAGGTACGATTGGGGTTCAGGGAGAAGTGTGGGGTTGAGGATCAGTGGGTTCCTTTTCGGAACCAAGCGGGGGTCTTGCATTAAATTTAAAACTCAAACTCTTTTCCAATTCTTGCTATGCAATAGGCCCTGATACTTGGATGCTAAACATAATTATAATTCCTGCTAAAAGTCTGTAATGTTCAAATTGTTATTATTATACAATCCTACCAACCATCCCTATAAGGGATTCACGAGCTAAGTTTACCTGAATGACAGCTCGAAATGTTACTAGAAGTAATCCCTAATATATCACTACACCAACAGCTGACATCTATCACTTTGGATGACTGTAATGAAAACAGATGGTAATATATTAATGTGATAGTTAACCACAGTAATTTAGGCCAATATTATTTATATATTTATTTGAGGTCGGACACAAAGTTTATCTATAGTTTTATTCCCCTTAAAAAAATATTAACATCACTTTCACAAAAACTTCTAACGAACATAGCCTCAAAATGGCGACTGACGAATTTTAAACCATATGATTGAACATAACGGTAAACTAGTTTTTTACAATGATGCGGACACGCAATTGATGAAAATACTTTATTCAGTTAAATATTTCAAAATACGATAAAATAATCATAAAATCATGTATTGTATGTAAAAAAAATGACAACAATTTTCTCTTTTCCAAGTAAATATGATGCCTGTATTTAATGTATGCACTATAATACACCAAATCAGTAACGTTCCAAAATGAAAAATAAGCACTTTTAATTATGTTTAAAATATTGTTTCGAGTTGGACAAAAAGAAATTATTTAAAAAAAATGAAATAGTATGAGAAAACTTTAGTTTACGTTATTTTAAATGTAAAATATAACAGGTAATTAAAGATCTTTATATTTATAACAAAACTGTGATCTTTATACAAGTGTTGGCAACCCAAAACCTAAAAACATGATTTTCGAACTGTCATCCAGGTAAAAACCTATCATCAACGGAATATACAGTAGCCCCATGGCTTCTTTGGTGCTGGCTGACAGCTCACAGCTGACTTCTGACACTCAACATTTAGGTATAAACCTAAATTTTGACTGTCAGAAGTGACAGCTGCTAAACACATGTTTTTGCAGATCATATGGTTCGGCGTAGGGATACATAATTTGGTCTGGTAGCTTTTCAAAGCTTTTAGCGGTCAGCTGCGAGCTGTCAATCAGCACCAAAGAAGCCATGGGGCTACTGTACATCGTCCGTATGGTCATCAATATAAGCTGTACTTTAGTTTCCGGCCATTAAGAAATAAAGTATAAAAAACGAAACTCGTAGAAATCTTGAATCTCTTTAGGAAATTACTATTCCTGAGCCATATTCTTACCTGAACGGGAACATTGTCTCTGGAGATTGAATGGTGATGTCGAGACGGTAATTAGCCTACTCAAGATTATCACAAGTTTACAGATATCTTGGTTTGATTGCACGCACTTACACCGCAGTCTCAGGTGTCAGATTGATTATAGACATGAGTATCAGTGACGTAGTGGTCGAGGTTTGAATCTCACCCGGGAAGGGCTTATCTCATCTCATCTGTGGGTGCATTTTCTCTAAATTTATTCCCCATCCTACTCCTTAGGATAAATATTTAAGTTCTTTTTTTGTGTTGAATGTATTAAAAAAAGTATAGATTTAACAAATACTTTAACATTTCCGTAGGGGTTCCATTTTTCAGCAACAAATAACTTAATGCAGCTTGATATATTTAGGTCTTTATTATTCTTAGGCTGATTTTTCAAACTACTAATATATATTATATAAAAATTATTTATGATAATCAAATGCTCATGCCCATATTGCCTCTTTCAATTATTTATTCGTGCAGTGTTTACCATTTTTTATACATGTAAACATGAGTTTACTATTGAACTTTTACTAGCAGGGCATCTTACTACCCGCTCAACTTATCTGCTAACTACACTAATGGTTTTAGAGATTAGAAAGATTATATTTAAAGGAAGTGTACATATATTTGGAGGGAGGGAAAGTGGAAAACCACCCTTAATATAACTGACTAAGATTCGAACTTCCGATCTTCCCGTTATCGGCAGTCTACTCTATTGCAAGAATAGCGGCTTAGACCAGGTGGCCATTGAAGTGTTTTACTTATTAAAATAATTTAAAATATTATTTAAGTCAAATATCGTCTCAGCTGAATGTTAGTTGAGAGTTTCTGAAGATGTCCTCCTAGAGTCTCAGCTGAATGTTAGTTGAGAGTTTCTGAAGATGTTCTGCTAGAGTATCAGCTGAATGTTAGTTGAGAGTTTCTGAAGATGTTCTCCTAGAGTGTCAGCTGAATTTTAGTTGAGAGTTTCTGAAGATGTTTTCCTAGAGTCTCAGCTGAATGTTAGTTGAGAGTTTCTGAAGATGTTCTCCTAGAGTCTCAGCTGAATGCTAGTTGAGAGTTTCTGAAGATGTCCTAGAGTCTCAGCTGAATGTTAGTTGAGAGTTTCTGAAGATGTCCTAGAGTCTCAGCTGAATGTTAGTTGAGAATTTCTGAAGATTCCCTCCTAGAGTCTCAGCTGAATGTTAGTTGAAAGTTTCTGAAGATGTCCTAGAGTCTCAGCTGACTGTTGGTTGAGAGTTTCTGAAGATGTCCTAGAGTCTCAGCTGACTGTTGGTTGAGAGTTTCTGAAGATATCCTCCTAGAGTCTCAGCTGAATGTTAGTTGAAAGTTTCTGAAGATGTCCTAGAGTCTCAGCTGAATGTTAGTTGAGAGTTTCTGAAGATGTCCTCCTAGAGTCTCAGCTGAATGTTAGTTGAAAGTTTCTGAAGATGTCCTAGAGTCTCAGCTGACTGTTGGTTGAGAGTTTCTGAAGATGTCCTAGAGTCTCAGCTGAATGTTAGTTGAGAGTTTCTGAAGATGTCCTAGAGTCTCAGCTGACTGTTGGTTGAGAGTTTCTGAAGATGTCCTCCTAGAGTCTCAGCTGAATGTTAGTTGAGAGTTTCTGAAGATATCCTCCTAGAGTCTCAGCTGAATGTTAGTTGAAAGTTTCTGATGACGTCCTAGAGTCTCAGCCGAATGTTAGTTGAGAGTTTCTGAAGATGTCCTAGAGTCTCAGCTGAATGTTAGTCTGCTGCGCTATACACTTGAGAAAGGATGAGACATGCGTGTAACAGTTTGGAGCGTCAGTCCTACACCCCGTCCTGAACGAGACACAAATCTGCACGCACTGGTCGCCATCTTGGATAACCAGAGGACCTGGGCTATCCCCCTGAAACACAACCCCAAACTCACTCTTAGTATACTGTCATCGAGATTGATCTTTCAGACCTGTTGTGCTGAGTGCTCACTCTAGACACACAGAGTTCAGTTCCTTTGGCTGCAGCTTACAGAACCATCTTGTGACTGACATCTTAGTGTTTAGCACAGTAGATGTTATGGAATATAATTAATTGTAACTTTTTAGTACTAGTCTTTAATTTTATTGTCAAAATATATATATATATATATATATATATATATATATATATATATATATATACACACATAATATTGACAAGATTACATATTTAATGCTGGCCTTCAAAGCTTAAATGATCCAAAACATTTTTAATAACAACAAATAACATTCACAACACATCTACGCGATAGGCAGAATCATGGCCAGATTAATTTGTTTAAATAAGAAAGCCTATATTTGAGTATTAAAATCATATAATTATGAGCTAATCATTATCACAGTACACTTGGTTTTGTATTCTAAAATCGTTGAAGACAAAATTAAAAAATATTCGTGATAACTTTATCAAATGAAAGATGTGATATTAAATATAACTAGACTAAAACTACAATCACTTAGTTAATATAAACGCACTTATAAATCACAAGAATAATATATTTTTCTTTCATTAAATTAATACGTTGGTTTTAGCATCGTAGCATCATTTTTGAATGTATACATACAATACTTACATAATATCCATAAGAATTCGAGTTTTTTCCATTAATTTTTTGTTACTATTTTATATCATTATATATAACTCAATATTGGTTTTATTATAGTTTTTGAAAATGTTTGAATTCTGTTATAGATCAATAAAACAAAAATTAAGTATACAAAAGATCAATCACTTGAATAAAAAATATTAAATTGTAGTTGTATAATTTTATTTAATACATTTAAATAGTAATACATAGCAAGATTTGTAACATATATATTCTTTTAATATAAATATCAATACTTATCATTTCTCCTAATTATATATATATATATATATAATCTAGAACTATCAAAAAAATTAATTAGATTACATTATCTACAATAATGAAAACTAATTAAAAAAGAGAGTTCACATATAATAAAATAATGTTATATTTAAATGTCTTAATAAAATTCAAAATATCGTTTATGATTTATAATAAAATAATATTATTTTGGAAAATTATATTAACTCTATGTCCAGTACAAAATTGATATAAAAATGTTTCCTAGTTATTTGAGAGTTTTGTTATCTTTATTAAATAAAATCTGAATTCACAATTTAACTGAGGTAAATAATTTGTTATGACAAAAGTTTATTTATTATATTATAGATTTAGGTGTGTAATAATTAACTTATAAATAGATATAAAAATTTCCTTTCTTTGTTAGCCAATAAATCTTTTATTTGGAAGTTTAAACAAACGATAACTAAACACCTCTTGTAGTACCTTGTTCTCCTTATACACCACCTCATATTTTCTAGCTTTTATGAGCCTCTGAAAGTAAGTTATTGGGCAGTTTTTTCATGGGAAATATATCTCCTCGCGTATTATACTTTCCTCATACTGAACGACCATATATCCCCCTCACAAATCAGCTAATAGAGCCATCTTGTGACTGAAATCTTAGGATTTATCACAGTGGATGTTATGGGATATAATTAATTGTAACATTTTAGAACTATTATTTATTTTTATTTTCACAATATACATAATATTGACAAGATTACATATTTAATGTACACTTCCTTGATATAACAAATAACATCACAAAACTTCTAGGCGATAAGTGGAAACATGGTTATATTAATTGGCTTTAAATAAGAAAATCAATATTAGAGTTTAAAATCATAAAAATATGAGCTAACCATTATCACATTACATTTGTTTTGTTTTGTCTTCTAAAATGGTTGAAGAAGAGGAGTTAAATAAATATTTTCTGTAGAGCTGCTATACTTTATCAAATGAAAAATATGATATTTAATATAAGAAGACTAAAATTATACAATCACTTATTAATCTACACACTTTATGAATTTCAAGAATTATATATTTAGTCGTTCATAAAATTAAAACAATGGTTTAAGCATCGTTATTAAATGTATAGTTAAAATACTTACATTATATCAATAGGAATTCGAGCTATTTCTTTAATTTTCGGTTACTATTTTATATCATTATATATTATTCAACATTTTAATTTTTTTGACGGTATGGGTTTTATTATGGTTGTTGAAAATGTTTGAATTTTGTTTTACATAAATAAAAACTAAAATTAAGTATACAAATATCTATTATGAATAAAAAATATTTCTATTAACTATAAAATACATTTCAATAGTAAAACCTAACAAGATTTGTATCATATATTTTTTTAAATATAAATATCAATACTTATCATTTGTCATTATATTATCTATATAGCTAAAACTATCAAAAACATAAGTAATATTACATTAGCTATAATAATGAAAACTTATTAAAAAAAGGGATTAGTTCACATTTAATAAAATATTGTATTTAAATGTCTTAATATAATTCATTCTATCATTAATTAGTATTAACGAAGAAGAAATTTTATGATTTATAATAGAATAATGATGTTATTTTTGAAAAGTTTATTAACTATATGTCCTGTACAAATTTGTAATAAAAATAATTATTATTTATTTGTGAGATTTGTCATCTTAATTAAATAAAACCTTAATTCCACATTTAACTATTGTAAAGAATTTATTATGACAAATGTTAATTTACTACATTATAGCTTTATGTGTGTAATAATTAACGTATAAATCGATTTAATATCTTCCTTTCTTTGTTAGCCAATTAATCTACTATATGGAAGTTAAAAAAACTATTACGAAACACCTCTTGTAGTGCCTTGTTCTCTTCATACACCACCTCTTATTTTCTATCTTTTATGAGCCTAGTATAGTTACAGTGTAACAGTAATCATTGATTACATACTCAGTAAAAAACTCGGGTGTTTTTTTGTTTGGTATTTTAATTGAGAGCACAGCGGATGGAGAGGAGTGGAGAGGATATATATATATATTTTTTCTCCGGATGGTGGAGATATAAACGAACTCTTAACTGGATGTGTGGAGAGGATATTTACAACCAAAATATTATCTTTATCTAGAGGAAACAACTTATCAACCAGATTTCCTTTAGATAATAAAAAACCTCCCACCAATAAATAGTATCAAAAACTATATATAACGCCATGACAGTAACCATTTATTTCACTATGTCAGAGTATTCACAAGAGTTTAGTCAGAACGCTCAATATTGGACGTTTGATTTCGACGAGGATCTCTTGCCGCCACCAGATCTACCTGAACCACCAACCTACAAGACTTCTAATTTGGTGAGTGATCATCTATTCGACATTGTTGAAGACGATTACATTGACTTTATTGTACAAGACAATACACCTTTAGACACACCTGTAAAAAATACAACCAAATCTCCACTCCACACATCCGAACCACAACAAAAACAAGTTACTATAGAAGACTGTTTACCTTTCATAATTAAGTATGACACAGGCATGGACATGGTCAGATCAGGCACTTCTAAGAAAAGACTGGGTGACGATAACGTCGACACGGGGGACCACCTTTCAAGTCCCCCCAAGAAGGTACGTAGTAAAACTGACATCTCTAACAAGAACAGCACCGATAGACAGGCTAACTTTCACACTTTGGAACGAAACCAAACACCAAGTCCACAACGAAAACGAGCCGTTGAATTCATTGATATCTCATCTCCAAGTTCTAAAACCAAAAAACCAACCTCAAATTCTCTATCTAACCTTCATAAACATATCCAACCGAGCTCTTCGGGAGGAATTGATAGACCATTATCTATATCTTCTAAAAGCATACGATCCAGTCGAAACCCTAATACAAATGGGAAACAACGAAAATCCACCAAATCTTTACAACACTCCAACAATCCACTCAGTGAAAGAGGTAATCCTAGGCAGACAAATAGAGATAGTTCACCTATCAAAAGAAATAGAAAACCCACTACCTTGGACTCAACCAATGACTTGCCTAATGACCTCCGTAAACAACCCGAACCTACCGATCAAATCCAATCCAATGAAGAGGACACATCAGATGTCCTGTTCACCTTCCTCACCCGAGGAAAATCTCTCTCAACCTCAGACCTAAAAAAAAAAATCCATTCCACCCCCCGTAACAAACTGCCCCGCTTCATCCTCTTTGACCACGGGGACCATTACCACGTCTTGTTCAAATCAACATCCGATAACAACTCCCACAGAGTTATCTCGCGTATCACTCGATACGTTGAAGGCGACGATATGACTCTTACAGGAGCAAATCTCAGCCTTCAACGCGTCAGACACATTAAAAGATTTATCCTCTATTTACTGCGCAAAGGTTTATCCTATTTCCTTCAAGCTGGTGGCATTATACAAGAATTCGTAAAAATCTTTAATCATCTCATTTAGTCCTTCAACCAAGACGAAATTGACGCAACAACCGAATGTGAGAAGTATTTTGAAGCTAAAAAAGAAAATTCAAATCATAATCAATTCATGAGCATTCAGTCATGATCAAATATGATAGATCAATTAAAAGAACTTACAATTAAGTTACAATAAGTTGTTTACCAGTGTTTTAATGGGAAATATAGCTCTTCGCGTATTATACTTTCCTCATACTCCACAACCAAATATGCCCTGCTCAAAATCAGCTAACAAAAACCATCTTGTGACTGAAATCTTAGTGTTTATCAATGTTGATGTTATGGAATAAATTAATTGTAACTTTTTAGTAATTTTTTTTTGTTACAATATACATAATATTGACAAGATTACATATTTAAAGTTAGATTTCATTTATTGAATGACCCAAAATATCTTTAATAATAATCACAAATAACATTCACAACACGTCTACGTGATAAGCAGAAACATGGGTATATTAATTTGGTTTAAATAAAAAGATCAACATTTTATTTTAAAATCATATATTTATGAGCTAAGCTTTATCACAGTACACTTTGTTTTGTCTTGTAAAGTGGTTGAAGAAGTGCAGTTAAATAAGTATTATCTATAGAGCTGCTATTATTTATCAAATGAAAGATATGATATTCAATATAACTAGACTAAATTTACAATCGCTTATTTATCTAGATCATTTATAAATCACAAGAATTATATATTTAAACATAGATTAAATTAAAACATTCTTTAAGCATCGGTATTAAATGTATGGATAATATACTTATATTATGTCATTAGGAATTCGATATTTTTCCTTTAAATTTATGTTAATATTTTATATCATTATATACTATTCACCATTTTAATTTTTTTGACGGTATTGGTTTTATTATGGTTGTTGAAAATGTTTGAATTTTGTTTTACATAAATAAAAACTAACATTAAGTATAAAAATATCTATTATGAATAAAAAATATTTGTATTAACTATAAAATACATTTAAATAGTAAAACCTAACAAGATTTGTAACATATTTAAAAAAAAATATAAATATCAATACTTATCATTCGTCGTTATATTATCTATATAGCTAAAACTATCAAAAACATAAATAATATTACATTAGCTACAATAATGAAAACTTATTAAAAAAAGACAGTCAATATTTAATAAAATATTGTATTTAAATGTCTTAATATAATTCATTCTCTCATTAATTAGTATTAATGAGGAAGAAATTTTATGATTTATAATAGAATAATAATGTTATTTTTGAAAAGTTTATTAACTATATGTCCTGTACAAAGTTGTAATAAAAAGGTTTATTATTTATTTGTGAGTTTTGTCATCTTAATTAAATAAAACTTTAGTTCCAAATTTAACTGTTGTAAAGAATTTATTATGACAAATGTTAATTTACTACATTAAAGCTTTATGTGAGTAATAATTAACGTATAAATCGATTTAATATTTTCCTTTCTTTGTTAGCCAATAAATCTACTATGTGGAACTTTAAAAAAAAATTTATTATGAAACATCTCTTGTAGTGTCCTGTTCTCCTCATACACCACCTCATATTTTCTAGCTCTTATGAGCCTCTAAACGTAAAAAATATTTGGCAGTGTTTCATGGGAAATATAGCTCCTTGGGTATTATACATTCCTCATACTGCACGACCAAATATCCCCTCTCAAATCAGCCAATAAAGATATCTTGTGACTGAAATCTTAGTGTTTATCAACGTGGATGTTATGGAATATAATTAATTGTAAATTTTTCGAACTATTATTTATTTTTATTGTCACAATATACATAATATTTACAAGATTACATATTTAATGTACACTTCATTTATTGAATAACTCAAAATATCCTTAATATAACAAATAAAATTCACAATACTTCTAGGCGATAAGCAGAAACATGGTTATATTAATTGGCTTTAAATAATAAAATTAATATTTGAGTTTAAAATCATAAAAATATTATCTAAGCATTATTACATTACATTTGTTTTGTCTTCTAAAATGGTTGAATAGAGGAGTTAAATAAGTATTTTCCGTAGAGTTTCTATACTTTATCAAATGAAAGAATGATATTTAATATAACGACTAAAATTACAATCATTTATTAATCTACACCTTTTATAAATCACAAGAATTATATATTTAATCAAAACATTGGTTTAAGCATCGTTTTCAAATGTATAGTTAAAATACTTAAATTATATCCTTAGGAATTCGAGCTTTTTCCTTTAATTTTCTGTTAATATTTTATATCATCATATATAATTCAGCATTTTAAATTTTTTGTTGGTATTAGATTTATTATGGTTGTTGAAAATGTTCGAATTTGGTTTTACATAAATAAAAATTAAATTAAGTATAAAAATATCTATTTTTGAATAATAAATATTTAAATATATTTGTATTAATTATATAATACATTTAAATAGTAATACCTAACAAGATTTGTGACATGTATTTTTTTAAATATAAAAATCAATACTTATCATTTGTCGTTATATTATCTATATAGCTAAAACTATCAAAAACATAAGTATATTACATTACCTACAATAATGAAAACTTATTAAAAAAAAAGAGATTAGTTCACATTTAATAACATAATGTATTTAAATGTCTTAATATAATTAGAACTACGGTATCATTAATTAGTATTAACGAGGAAGAAATTTTATGATTTAAAATAGAATAATAATGTTATTTTTGAAAAGTTTATTAACTATATGTCCTGTACAAAGCTGTAATAAAAGGGTTTATTATTTATTTGTGAGTTTTGTCATGTAATTGAATAAAACCTTAATTCCACATTTAACTGTTGTAAAGAATTTATTATGATAAATGTTAATTTACTACATTATAGTTTTGTGTGCAATAATTAACGTATAAATCGATTTAATATTTTCCTTTCTTTGTTAGCCAATAAATCTTCTATTTGGAAATTTAAAAAAACTATTATGAAACACCTCTTGTAGTGCCTTGTTCTCCTCATACACCAACTTATTTCGTGTAGTTTTTATAAGCCTTTAAAAGTAAGTTATTTGGCACTGTTTTCATGGGAAATATAGCTCCTCGTGTATTATACTTTCTTCATACTCCACGTCCAAATATGCCCCTATCAAATCTGTTACTAGACAGAGGTAATGGAATGCTTCTTGAAGAAAATTGGTCGTTACCTTACTTATGTTTCATTTTATCAAACTTTTTTGCTCACATTAGTTAAGATTAATGATAATATCAATAATCAATCAATAATATAATTTGGAACTCTATAAAAAATCCAAACAGATATGGAGTAGGAAAAGTTGAGTTATCAAGATTTGAATAATTCTCTTAAGAGTTTTTTTAAAATCTATCTGCAAGATCATTTACTTTTCAAACTGGGTAACTTAAGTGTATGTCAATTTGTAATGAATAAATAAAATGATAGAATATTAGGAAAATGGTAAAGCACAAATAAAAGTAAAAACACTTAACACATATTTACACACATTTCTATATTT
Source organism: Timema shepardi (assembly GCA_902151425.1). Taxonomy (NCBI): domain Eukaryota; kingdom Metazoa; phylum Arthropoda; class Insecta; order Phasmatodea; family Timematidae; genus Timema; species Timema shepardi. Next base: position 68,855 of record CABFVX010001656.1, on the reverse strand, counting down.
CGATTCTTCCTGAGGAAGAAGCTATAATGGCATTGAAATATTAAAGTGTGTGTAAATATGTATTAGTGTTTTTACTTTTATTTGTGCCCTATTATTTTCCTAATATTCTATCATTTTATTTATTACAAATTGTTTTTGCCCAATGCACTATATTTAATACACATTATTTTAGTGTATGACAGTGATGTTTTGAGACAGCTTTCAGTGCAAACCATAATATTACTAATGCATAGTGCTTAAAGGACGAGGAAAACATTAATTTGGAGCAACAAAGACAATTAGTATGATTCTGCAGGTACTCATATTCCAAGTTAAATTTAAATGAATATTCAGGTTTGAGCACAAGTTCATAAGCCATGCAATTTCGAGCACCTTTAAAGGGTTAATTCTTTGCCTTGTATATCTGTGGCAGTGAAAAACTTAAATAAAAGTGACATTACATTTATTATCGGTTGAATCGGGGTGTAATAAAAAAATAGTTTGTTTTTTTGAATTTCTATGAGCACAACTATCCACCTGGTTATCTTTTAACTATGGCCACACCATATAGAGAATTAATGTAAGCAATTTGTTTTTACATTAATTAGTGTTTAAGGTGTATGATATGGTTAATTTATTTTTACAAATGTGTCATTATTTCTATTAAATCTAGGAGGATATTAATATTAGTTATTTAGTTACAACTAGTGTATTCTGTGTGTTCTAAGGGGGCCTGATTGTATCTACAAAATCATAGTTTTTACTGATTTATATTTAATTTTTGCTTGAAAGTTAGTTGGGCGTGAGGGCAGGCTCAAGAGCTTTGTTTCATGAAAAGCGGCAAGTTTTGCAAAAAAAAAAAAGTATGTGTGTCTTTTTGTTCGGGATATACACCTATACACCAATGTATTAATTATACTAATGGGTTAGGGATGAGCAAGGTTGAATTTAGAGGAAGTTTACCCATATTAGTTTGTAAGACGAGTGAAAAAACCACCCTCACAGACCCGATCTGGATTTAAACCTCGGTCTCTACATCCTCGGCAGTTTAGTCTATTGCAAAAGTAAAGCCTTAAATCATTAGGCCACTGAAGTTAGCGAGTGTGTGTGATTGAATTAAGAAAGGGTTGTTTCTAAAAACTTAACTATAACATATTTATTAAGACATGCAATTAATTACATAGTTTATTTTCATAAAAATAAGGGGAGATAATGTTTTCCTGGTTTTTATGAAATATTCTCCATTTTTGAGGTAAAATTGTATACATGTAAGATACCTAAGATAACTAAGAATGGGGGAATCAAATAAAGATCAATGGCAATTTAAGATGATTTTCATTGATACGTGGGTTATTTTTAAATATTTAAAATGAGAAAACTTATTTTTTATTTTCAGGCATTATATTTGTATACATTTTACAACTCTCAAGGTGTGAGTTAGGCTGATTTTATACTAGCGTTTATATAGTCATGTGTATAATGTCGCGATGAGTTTACATTCATTACATCTAGATGTGTATATAAACATTGAGCATGTCCATCATCACCTGCTACGTTTAACACGTCACAGGCATGGCACACCGGCCACACTCCTCATGGTTCTATATATAGTTAAACTATACAAGCATGCAGAATGGTGAGTACATCTATTTGTATTGTATCAATGCAGATGATCAATCTTTACCCTGTTAACATTTTTACAGTCACTGCCCTGGATACATTTTGAATGTGTAAAATAAAAGCATGTAACCTGAAACCAGTAGTGTCTTGTGACCAAATTTCTTAGGCAAGCTAGAAAGGAGGTTTGGATAGGCTTTGCCCCTTAAGCTTAAAGAGAGCGTATGGAGTTTTGGCCCAGTCTTATCCTCTTTTCTCCACCCTGCTCTTTACTCCATTCAGCCATCTGTCCCTTGGTAATTAATTATGTTAAATACACATACAAGTAATAAAAACAATATGTATTTTTAAATGCCCCCATATAATACAACCTGCAGCATATAATTGGTGTATTTGATTGTCTTTATATATTAGAAGATTTTTATATATCAATGAGAGACAAGGCCAACAGTATAATTTGTTTTTTGAAAGGTGTAGAGAAGGGTACGCAAGGGTATCTTTCAGTGACTTCTGTTCTAGCTTCGGTTGTTGATAAGTTGTAAATTTGTTGCTTGCATCATGCCTGAGCTCCACAAATCTTTCCCTTCTCAGGGCACCTAAAGTTATGACGTCAGAATTAAGAACGACACTGGCTAGAGCTATGGGATGAAAGCCAGAAAAATATAGACTTTCAATGAACATACGATGGACCACAGCTTGCATGCATGTTACGAACACTCATGTGTGAGAATTTTTTGTTCAAACACACTAATGCTTCAATTAAATTTAAATTATTACCAGGAGAACATTTTTGCAAATATTAAATAAAATAATTACATATTGTCAATCCCTGATAAGACACAACTGCTTGAAATGTTTTAAACAGCTTTAAGCTATTTGATAGTTAACTTGGAACATATTAAAATATTCAAGATAATTTAAAACTAAATAAAACTGTACATTGGAAATAAAAAAAAACTGTTCAAATTAAAATAAAAGAGCTTGGATTCAATGTAACAAGGTTAAATATAAATAATACTTTTTTTTTTTTTGTAAAACTTATATTAGATAGAGCAATACAATTCATGTGGATTTTTTTTCAAACATGATTCATTAATTCCAACCCTGTATTTTATTTAGTCCAATTATGTTGCACACAATGTTGATGTATATACAAAAAAAAATAGATATAAAATAAAATAATTACTTATTCAGTTTATTATAATTGCACCTATGTATAGCAAAACTGAAAATTATATTATTTTACCAATAGGCCTACCCATTCTGTACATACACACAAAAATAATCAAATATATATATAATTGGTCCCTCAGTAATCATAAAATTGTATCAAATCAACTACATGGTTTGTATAAGTCATTAACATAGCTAGGGGTGTGCACATACTCAAAAATTTGAGTTTGAACCGAGTCTTAGTAGCTGCTCAAACTCTAGATTTTTACAAAACTCAACAAATTTGAGCACTTGGAATTTTTGATCTTTTTCTCTAAAATTCATGGTTTAATTGATTTTATTCACTTATAAGATATAATTCTATAGCAAATAGTGTCACTCAATATTTCCTTTTGTCTAATTTAAAAATAGTACAATTTTTATTAGATTTATTTAAAAATTTGAATTTGTGATTATACATTTTTTTCACAAAAATTATACTTGTACCTATTTATGGTCCATGAATGGATCTATTACAGAAATTAAACTTGAAATATATATTTTTTATATTGCTCAAGTTTGAAAAAAATAATTATTTTCATCCAAACTTAACTCGGAAATGAAAAATACCTACTAACACACCTGTAAAAATAATTACTAAAATCTTTTGAAAAAAAAAATTATATATACATACGGATCTCTTACTAACTGGAAAATAAAGTCTCAAAAATGAAATTTTTCACTAAAATGTTTATCAACACACACAAACGACACTAGAGAAAATTGTAATGGTAGTGGCTTTTGAAGCTCATTTACATTTTTACATCATGTTAATTTGAAATATGGGAAGGCACAACAATAGGTATTAAGTTTTTGAGGGCACACAATGTACAAATTGGTGTACTGTTAGGCACAGCAATTCCCTAGGGCAGGTCTGCTCTTTTTGTGGATTTTAGAGGCAAACAACAAAACAAAGGATATGAGCACTTTTTTGGAGATTAACATTTAGAAGTCAGGATTCATCGATCTCAGCCTTTGAAAATAAGCCGGTCAAGATCGAGTAAGGTCTAAAAATACAATATTACTGATATTATTACAGGCGGATATGGACAAGACGGCTAACTAAGTTAAGTCAAGAATATATATTCTAGTCATTAGTTAAACACGACCATGTAGAATCAAGATTATAATAAAATTGGGTCAAGTTGTGTAAATTTGTCTTGGAGCTAAGAATGTCATCAAAAATAAGTTTGACTAACGATTATTTCAACACCAATACCCATAGTTATAGAGGGCATTGAGATGTCAAGTTTGAGATTCCCTAGATTAAAAATGTTTTGAACAAATTTTATTTGCATTAGTCATCCACTTGTAAATGTTATCAGTTTAAAGATGAACAAAGAGGATTGTGAGTAGTTTCATTTTATTTTAATACACATAACTAGACCAGAGCCTTAAAAATGCAAAGTTTTTTTATAATGGATCATTTTGGAAAAAATCACGTTTTAAATGTGTTGACCTTGGAAACAAGCAAAATTTGAAAATCTCAATGATATGGCATTAGTATACAGTACCAGATTTTAATTCTTGTATCTAGGTATAATTTTTCACCAATCAATGAAGTAAACCTACTTTATAAAAATGAGCTCATTTCAGAAACTACACGCATGTGATTAACTCTCTTAATCAGTTCCAAGTAGATAAGGCTGTTGAGTTTATTTTTTAAAGTTGGGAATGGTAGTGGCTTGGAAACACCACAACCCGTTTTCCCCTTTCACTCTAAAAGTATTATTAGTAATTTTTTATTTTATTAGCTAATCCAAGTCTTTATATAAAACCTATAACCAAATGTTTTAAAAATATTAAATTATTTCAAGAGGGAATTAATTTCTTCAACATTCTGCATCATCTCCTTTTAAGGTATTTCGTCAATTGCCACCACAGGTAGGTCCCAACACCTGGAAAAATAAGGTTTCAAGTACGACCTTTTAAAATACTTATTTTTCCAATCACAATGCATGTTAATTCTGACCAATTCTTGCCCTGTATTAGATTTGCATTCATAACTTACTGTAGTTGGTAAACTGTTAATAAAACTTATAAATAGTTAGTTAAACCATAAAATTAAACAAGGAGTTGATATTTTTTGTAAATCTTACGTACAAAACACATTAAAATAAATTTCTTCAAATCCCAATATAATGATAAATGATTAATTTTCAAACATGTTCAACTGTAATGACTGTCTTAATGGTTAACAATAACTTTTATTTATTTCTTCTTTATAAATGGAAGAAGGTAATGAACACAGTTCACATCTTACATTGTTGCCACTGGACAAATAAACTACATCCTCTTGAAGAAAATTGACTATTATTGCCCAATCCCCAAACCTTGGTTTCATTCTATTAGAGGTCCCAGGTTTGATTCTCGGCTACTATTGGGGAATAATGCCCATGTTTACCAGGGTTAGACTTACGCTAGGTTAAGATCTTCAAATTCACTATCCTCATCCAGACATGAAAAGAGCTTCCACAAAAAGAATATACGATCAGCATATACCAGTTTTGATGGCCGCATAGTCTGAGGCATCACTTTCACAATAGACTAAACTGCTGATGATGGAGAGATTGGGGTTCGATCCGGGTGTTCTGAGGGTGGTTTCCACTCTCCCTATATGAAAATGTGTGTACACGTCCTCTAAATCCGACCTTACTCATCGCTAATACATTATAGTAACTAGCACATGGGTGTATAACCTGAATGGGTAGTAAGATACAATGCTAAGCAAAAGAAAATAGATAAGTACATGCAGGTGTCTCCTGGGCACTGGCTAATCTTTCCGCCAACTGAGCTGACAAACTGATGTAGCCCAGACACACCATTATTAATATTATTTCTTCTTTAATAATTATAGGTGGGTGATATTATCGGTATGGGGATAGTATTAATCATCTGAATCATTCATCGATAAGCTCTTTTAAAAGGCCAGCAATTGTCTTAATACGCTTTGTAGGATCAAAGGCAACCTAGGATTTCCACAAAACCACATGTCTCTGTATATCATTTTTAATATTTGCACTTCATACTATTAACAACAGATCTTAAATCTATGTGTGGTGTTTGTGCTTTTCTCTCAAATGGTTTCTTACACTTTCTTCATTAAAATAGGGGAGTATTTCCTCTATTTTCTACCTTTGTCATCCATAGCATATGAGTGTAACACATGCAGATAGCTTGGACAGCTGTTAAAACTGTGTTGCACACCTACAAAACACCCATTAAACATGTACATTGATTTCCAGAGTTCATCAAGCGCCTTCTTCAGAAGAAGAGTTGAGTTATTGTTCTGCTTTTTCCTACTTATTTACACTATTTCTTGCAATAAACTGAGCTTTTTTTAAAATCCATTACTGTTTCCCGCCTTTGTTCTGGGTTAGTTTTTTATTCAAGCTGTATATTTTTCCACTAACATATGGCTAGGCCTGTCGTAGCTTCATATGATTTATAATATATATCTTAAGACTAGGATAGATACAACATCCAGTCCTTGGCTGTTAATTTATTAATGTGAAAGGGTAAACCCATATTTTCATAAATGATAAATTTTCAACCATGCCGAGAATCGAACTCGGGACTCTTAGCTCAGTAGGTAGACACGCTACCAACTGAGTCAAGGTATCAGACAATAAACTGAAGTATGAAGAGTAATTATAATGAGCTGTGGAGTTTCCAGGATTTTTGCAGTCTTAAATATAGCAAAAGGCAGTAATGTCATAGATGTTTTTTTAGCAGCGCATTTTACTACTCATTTGGGTTGTACCCATATGTACTAATAGGTTAAACATATTAGATATGAGGAAGGTTGAATTCAGAGGAAGGGTAGCCACATTTGTGTGGAGGTATTGTGAAAAGCCATTTAGATAAAAGCAGCCTCAATATACCCGACAGTGATTTGAACTTTGATCTCCCAATCATCAGCAGTAAATTCTATTGCGAGAGTGACAATTTAAATGATGCAGTCAAAGAAGAAGGTGTCACAAATGTTCATTATTTGTTCAGATGCCAGGATTTGTGCAAAGTGATGGCTTCAGCACAAGGCAGGGATGTCACAGTTTTGTAAGAACAAAGTGAAGATGAGTTAAACAGTTTTTCAAAATCATTCAAACATAGCTATAGGATTGTTAATTTTATTTAATCTTTTTCTCATTTTTTTAAAAACAAAATTAGGGAAATTAATACAATAATCAGGTCAGCATCAATAATTATTTAAGAATGAGGAAATATTTTAACCCAGTTAAAATATCAATTTGATGTTTTTAACAAGATCACAAGTCAAAGTTTGTAAAAGTACTCAAAAGTGTTTAATAAGTTTCAATACACAGTTGAAAAAAGTTTACTTTTCATTAAGAAACAAAAAACAAATTCAAGCTCAATACTATTGTAGTTTGGGTCATGTTTTATCAAGATTTAAACTTGTTAAACACTTGAGATTCACACTAATTTATCATTAACAAAATTATCAATTACCAACACACGCCACAGAGACAAATTCAAATATGAATTTTAAACACAATTTTCCTTGCACTCCAAATGTTCAAACACTCCACATTTTATAGATTGTAGTGGACATCTCAGGCATAGCATTTGTAAGATTTTGCCCAAGGCAGGTAGATATATGAATATAGTTAAGTACAGTTTAAAAGAGCAAAACAAATGTTTTATTCCACTTAGATATATTAAACTCTGCTCAATATGTATTAAAGCATTATAAATATGGATGCTATAATACAAAATAAGATGGTTTAGTTTGTTATACAAAATTAGAGCAAGCACCTAATTGTTTGGAATGAAAGTCTATACTGAAAAATATACAAGCATCTGTGATTTTTGACTACAGTATTTATATAAAGTTCAAATTAAATGACTTTACTTTAATGTACCATATTTAAAACATTAAAAAGAACCTTCCTTTACTTGAAACATTTAAGTTTATTTTGAAGGAGCTGCTTCAGGGGCCGCATGGTCCAAGGCGTCACTCTCACAATAGACAAGACTACTGATGACAGGGAAATCAGGGTTCGACTCCTAGTCAGGTGTACAGAGGGTGATTTTTCCTAAATGGTTTTCCCCTTTCCCTCCTTAAAAGTGTAAGTACACTTCCTCTAAATTCAACATTGCTCAGCATAGTTAGTACATGCGTGTATAACCTGAGGGGGTTAGTCGGAGTGGTTGGTAATGATGGCGTTCTACCTGCCCTAGAAGGAGATAACAAAGAATACCTAATATTAAATCCCTTGTGACGTAATTTAAAGTCCTTTAAAAATAGACTACTAGAATAGGTATAGAGGCGGATACAAAAATAAATTATTAATATTACTCTGGTTGGCTGCCTCATGAAACCTAACATTTAAAATATAATATTGTGTTAATGTAGTTTAATAACTTTTGGGTGGATTTTTTCAGGGATTTCCTTTCACTCTAATACTACTGGGGTTGATTAAAACTTCCGTTAACTATCATATATATATATCAATAACAAAGTCAGTTATCTCTCATAAAGGACCTTACACCTTATGTTTAGAATCATCAATATTTGTATATGACAACTTACAATATTATTAAAATATTCTTCAAACTAGATTTATAAAACACTCGCCCAAAAACTTAAATACAAGTATGACAGGCTCAACAAATGATTCTACTAAATCTATTCATAGAACTACTAATTATTTATGTTAAAGCTACTCAACCAATCAAGACAAAAAAAAAAGAATATATTTTAAAATTATAAATGTGTTAAATTTCTTATAATACACTTAACATTAAGTGACTTTTGTTTGTGTTATGTTGGTTGCGTTTTGATAATTCACACATTGCTGGTCCTGTTGGGAATCGAAGAATCACTTCCATCCTAAACAAATTAGAAAACAATTAATAATATATAATCAGCATTTCCCCTATAGTAATAACTTGAATAGATAAATAGCTCGCTGAAAAAGAACTAAAAATATAATTTAAAATATTGATAAGACTAACCAAGACTATAATATAAATAATAATAATTTTTCTTTTTAAATCTCCGATTTAAATCAGGGTGTAGTCTGGATTTTGCTAACCACTGTTGTGCAAGATCCCATTGTCTGAGCTTACAGTTGTTGCAAGTTGCTGTCGGGGATGCTCCGGTGTAACATGAGTCAAAGTTTATTGTGGTTGTTAGCATGGGAAGGAACTGGTTTATCTACATTCCTGCAACTGCTGCTTCATATGAGCGAAACTGGAAGACCTCCAGGTTAGTAAAAATCAAGAAAAGAAACAGACCTACTAGTGAAAGAACAGCTAAATTGGTTTCAGCTGCCCAGAATCTGTGGAAACAACAAAATCAAGCCACAAACCTGCTTCTCTTATGCTAGACATGTCTGAAAGCGATAGTGTTGTGAGTTTTGATTGAATTATGTATGTGATTTTGAAATTAAATTTCGAGGAAAGAAGGGAGGGGAAAAGTAGAGGCTTTAATTCTTTCCTAAATCTAATTTTAAATTTTCTCAATATGATATACTTAAAAAATTATAGTATTTAACTTATATAAGCTATTTAATGTTTATGAAACTGAAATTAGAAAGTGGTGATTTACAAAGAATAACGACCAAATTACACCATAGCTCTAATAGTTATGATGATAGTAATATTAACAGTAATAATAAATAGTGGTGGTGGTGGTGGTGGTGTCCTGATGACAGGGAGATCAGGGTTCGATCCCGCTCAGGTGCAGTGAGGGTAGTTTTTTAAGTTCTCCCTCTACAATTTAACCCCTTTACCACAAGCGGAAAATTTTCCAATTCAAAATTTCCTGGAAATGTTCATCTCTATCTGAGTGTCCGATGGTAGCCATGTAAAGTATGAGTATGAGCTGTGTTCTTCTTTTCATTATAGAAGGCCTATTGTATTTGTTTCTTTTATATGTTTCTATCCACCTTTACTGTCTTTCTCTCAGTAAAATATAATTACCTCATAAAGCAAGAAGAGGTTTTCCTTATAGAAATATAATATAGTGATATCTATGAATATTTATAGCTCCTCTAAACTTTCATTCTGAATTTTCTTTTTAGAAAAGTTAGTATACATAGTAGTGGCTCTTTGCTACAAGCTACATAATTAGAGGTGACCTGGCGGTCTAGGGGTAAGGTGTCAGACTTCTGTGCTGGCGGCCGGGGTTCAATCCTTGGTCCCGGCACAGATTTATTCCGTGGTTCGGATTCCATGTTAAACTGTAGGTCCTCCATTTCATCTCACAATCACCCTACCATTACACATTAGCGTAGGTGCGTATCAACCGAACGGGTAGTAAGATGCGGTGCTAATAATAATAATAATAATAATACATAATTAGATGACAAACCTCAACCCAACTAGCATTAATTTATCATTTAACTGAATGTTAACTCATATTATTTCAAACCAATGCAACACTTAATTATAATTTATATTTTCTACAGCAATTAGTATGGTCGTGTTGCACATTTCACACTTCCTTCCGATGAGTTCCGATACAAAACAGCTTCGGTCAAAGGATTGAGAGGTAACAATCGATTTTCTTCAGGAGAAAGCTACTAACTCTTTGTCCAGTGGCAACAATGTAAAGTGTGAACTATATTCTTTCCTTTGTAAATGCCACATTAAGTTTGATCTATTTTATGTGTTCCTATCCACCTGTCCTGTAACATCTTCTATCTAGTTACCGATCTATAATAATAATAAAATTAAGTGTTTATATGTATGTCATTAGCAGTGCTAGATACCTATCACATGCAAAGCTCTGAAAATTTTAAAATCAAATAGCCCTTGTGCACAAACATTATGCACCTCAAATCAGAATTTTGAAATTTTGAAGAGATTTTTTTTCTAAACAATTAAAAACCAGGTTGGGGGCAAAGCAAAATTAATAAAATGAAGAGTTTGTTTGGTTGACAGAAGTATTGTGCAATATCTATCACAAGCATCGGTCTAAAATTTAAAAAAATTAGTAGCCTTTGTGCATGAACAGCCCC
>CABFVX010001656.1:24231-57917 GCA_902151425.1 Timema shepardi | reverse complement strand
TGTATATATATATAGAGAGAGAAAGAAAGAAAATTTGAGGGAAAGAGTGAGTTTTGAAAGAGCAAGAGGGAGGTGTGTGTGTTCATGCACAAAAGCTACTAATTTATATATATATATATATATATATATCTGTCACACACACAAATGTGAATGCATTTCCTCTAAGCTACCGGCGCTATTCCAATCTCTACCTCCTACAATATGTTGTTTATAGCCTAGTTATTGAATGCACTGATAAAAAGTCACATGCTTTGTCCTTATGTACACGGTTTACTCGCTACTTATGTGAATGTAAAGTCAAGCCAACAGCAATCTATGTACTTTGTTTACGCTTAAAGGTAGCAATCTAACCTTGCATCTATACTGTTTTGGACTCAACTTAAGATAACCCACTTCGATGGCCACATGGTCTAAGGCAAGGCACCCACTCTCAAAATATACTGGGCTGCCGAAGACGGGGAGATTGGGGTTTGAATCCTAGTGGAGTGTACCGAGAGTGGATTTTCTTCAACGGTTTCTCACTGTTCCTCCACAAAAGTGTGGGAACTTTTCCTATAAATGATATCTTCCTCATTTCTATCACATTAGCATAGTCGATATTGATGTGTATAGCCTGAATGGGTAGTGAGTAAAAATACATTACATAGATGATGATAGCTATTAATTTCACATTCCCAAAACTCAGTGTTCTGTTCTTCTATCACTAAGGTGCCAATGCACTATAAAATGATTTTGAATGACTACTTTAAGCTTTAAGAATAGTGATAGTCTACCAGCATTGATGGCTGCATGGTCTAATGCACTACTCTCGTGTGAGAACAGATTATCGGATACATCAAGTTTTGAATCCTAGTTGGGTGTACTGAGGTTAGTTTTATATCGTGTCTACTCAACTTGACCAATGAAATTCCTGACTTTTTCCCTGATTTCCCATGACCATTTCCTAAAATTTCCTGACTAAAAAGTATGTAACATCCTTCTAACCCCTCCCCCCTCATTTCTCTATTAATCTTTTTTATGAATAATAAAAATGTTATAAAATTTGAATAAACATTTTAAAAAAATATTGGATTAACATTATTTATAGGAATTATAAAATATATTACACAGCTACAAACAACAACAAAACTACAAATTGAATAACATTATTATTTACTGCTTTAATGATTATTATATTTCATATTTTGAGTACAACATTTTCCCAGATTGTTATTGTAATTTAACAAATTCCCAACATATTCCCATTTTTCCCCGATCACTTCAAATTCCTGGCTAGTTCCTAATTTTCACATATGGTAGACACCCTATTTTTACCTAAATAGGTTCTCACTTTCTCTACACCAAAATGTGGGTAGATTAACTGAATTTTTATTTTTTAAATTTTTACCTTCCTCATACCTATTTCATTATTGTAGTTAAAGTATGTGCCTAATCAAGACGGATACTAAAACAAAATATAGAGGGGGAAAAACTGTCAATAAACACATAAAAAATTAGAAAGGCATGCATAAAACAATAATTTTTAATCATATTTGATTCAATGTTTAATTTTATTTACCTACCATTTCATTTTCATGAAAGACACCCCCGAGTTTTGGAGTGGTGTTCGGTGTTATCTGGGAAACAAAATACAAAAATGGTTAGGGCCTATAGTAAACACTAAACAGAAACAAAGGTACAAAATGTATAGTGTAAAAATCATGTATTTTCATCTGTAAAAGGCTAGACATTTTATTATAATATAAGCAAATATTAATAAAAGTATTATTATTAATACTATTATTATATTTAGTTTAGTATCTATTTGCAAAATAGAATAAACACATGCACCTCAAACTCTTGTTTAGTCCCTTGTGATATTCTTAAAGGGTCAAATTTATACATCCTTCTTTTTAATGAGTTTATTGATGACATCAATAGATACATGAGTAATTAAAACATTTTTATAATGATCTCAAACTATTAAAAAATATTGTTTCATTTGCCGATTGTCTTGATTTAGAAAAATACCATATTGTGCTTGTTTCCTTTTATATGTTTCTATTCACCTTTTCTGTACCCTTTTCTAAATACTTAAAAGTGAAAAGAGGTTTTCCTTAAAGAGATTTATTAATAAATCTAAAACAATGCCTTTATCTTTCACTAGAAAAACAACCTTATTCTTTAAATTTATTGTCTAGAGAGCAAAGTTTTGCTAGCTCTTTTTAAGTTTTTAATTACCTCTTCATTCACTAAAGTTGACTGTGCTCTAAATATGTATATCATTTTGGTTAGGTCTTAGCTATAAAATATGAGTGTAGATTGGAACCTTAAAAAACTCACTGAGAGTGGAACGAAAACACCATTAATTTGTTGCTTACTTGCTACACATTTGTAGATTTGAAAAATTACACCTGAGTATGGGAATTGAACCTGGGACCCTTGGCTTAGCAAGTCAGTGCTCTACCACTGAGCCCCATCCAGGGAACGTCACATGCTCAGGGTCATTTTTCACTTATAGTTTAAGGCAGAGTCTGTGATGGACACAGTTACAACTTACATTGTTACCAATGGACAGAGGCCTTGTGGTTGCCTCTGAAAGAAAACCATACCGGCAAGCATATGAACTAAAATGATTAATAATATTAGGTGTTAGTTACAGGTAACATAGATTAGGCCTCAGTTAGAACTGGACATCCCTCATATTGGTTTGGGGTCATCCATAAAATACCAACAAGAGTTTCAGGTTCATTCAATGAAAGAAAGTAAATGTTTACATAGTACATGTTTTAGTCATATTTTGTTCACTTACCATTCATTATTATTTAAATACAGAACCTGGGAGTGGATGACATTGCATATTTTTTCTGTTAAATCAATCACAATGGTAACTTGTAAGATAAACACATTTTATGACACCAAGATATTGAAAACATGACTTTTATTGTGGGTTTTTCTCCTCTCCATATTTAAAGGGTTTTACAGTTTATGCCATTTTGTGACAGTTTGTTAGATAATTTTTTTTGAATTTTTCTTGCTGTTACTCTTACCATGCTTTTTAATGTCATTTTTGGAATTGTTACATAGAAATCTTAACACACAATGGGTGATCTTTAAATGCACAAATTTACTATATTTTCTCGTGTAATTATTATTACAGCCAGACACAAAACAATGAGCATAGCCTAATGTTTTCTGACAGAACATTACTTAAGTGTGCATGTATTTTTAGATTCTTATCTTGTTTATATTTTAATGGCAGACCCCAATGCCGAAGAAAGGGTTGGCTAGCTTGGAATTTCCAAAGGACAAGAAATGTAAGGAATTATTTACATCAACAAAACAGTCATGATTGTTTTGTTAGTTGAGATTATTGTCAGTTAAAATCGTATATCCTAAGTTAGAGTTGATGTACTTCTATATATTCGTATCATAAGCGGGCAAGAAGAACAATTGGATTTTAAATGTATTATTTGATTTTTTAAGAACATCTTTTTGTTTTAAAGGCATTTTTCTAATTTTTGAGAGAATTAATAAACAATTTTTAAGGGATTTTTAACTTCTGGGCCCTGTATATATATATATATATATATTGTCATTATTTGGGAGGCAGTATATATAATATGAGTTAAAAATATAAATATAATGTACTGATGAAATATAGCAAATAAGGACTATTAACAAAATGAAATCAAAAGCTCCAACACAAACAATTATTCCCTTTTTTCTTAATATAGCGTTAACAATGAATTCACTTAATTCAGCTTCTAGTCCACAAAACATTAATACAGATAGGTTAACACAATATCAATTTATTCATAGGTAGTAAAACATGGTGACAAGAAAAAAAATAATCATGATGATTAAGATTAAGAATAACAAAAAAGAAAATGTACTTAAAAAAAAGATCGTTAAATGTGTTATATAGTTTATCTTGTTGATAAAAGCCAAACTGTTGATGTATTACAAATTAATATATTTTTATTTATTAGAAAAAGTATACATGTATTAAAACTTAAACGTTTAGTATTTTTTTAAATCAGTTCTTGGTCATCTTTTCCCCATTTCTTAGCTGGGCCTGTTATTTTATAATTTGCTTCCTCTCTTTCAAATGTTTTCATAAACCAAACAAACCATTTTTCTGTCATTTATGGATGGTACATCTGTATCCCAACACCGTAGGCTTACATTCAATTGAACACAACATATAACATATAAGTAAAGGCAGGAATTATTTATAAAATAAATGGATAAATCATGTTTATCTTTTTATTGTAAAATCCATTTTGTGTTTGTATCTTCCCCCATTTTCTGTACCTGTTCTTTTTATGTTTCTATCTATATGATATTGTTTACTAATTTCATTTTTCTTACTTAAGTTTGATTTAATTTCATGATTTAGAAAGTCGTGTTGTTACGCTTCTTCAAGAATCCCGATAGAATTAAACCTAGATCAAGAGATTAAATGTCAATCATCAATTTTCTAAAAGAGGGAGCCATTATCTCTTTGTCCAGTGACAGCAATGTAAGAGTGGTGTACAAAGAAGGATTATTTGTATTTCATCTATTTTACATTAAATTGCAATTTTCAATATCTCTGGGCAGTTTATTTTTAATATAATATAAAAAATGGACAAAACAAAAACATATATTGTACTACATAAAAACAAATGAACCAAAAAAGATGCAATTTAATCGAATACATGGGTGTTCTTTGTGTTTCATAAGATTTTAATCGTTAATGGTGTAGATTTTTGCAAAAAAATCTAAGGCCCTTATTTGTCCGGCAATTTTTCAGTTTTAGCATTAAGCCGTTATAATATATTGATCTTTACTCGGTACTTATGCTTCTTAATAATTTCTCATGTTTTATGAAATATTGATCAACCCATAAAATGAATGCATTTTATTAAATGCAAGCAAATTAAGTTAACAAAAGTAAATTCCTCTTTGCACTATTAATTTTCTGTTGACTGATGGTGGTAGCACAATTGTGGCGTATTCTACTGCACTCCGGCACATTACTCGAATAACATAAATCATAAATTACATAAAGTTAGGGTTTTCAGGAATCTGGAATGGAATCCTATCACTAACCGAATACTTATTGTTGTTAATTATCTGTATTATATTTGATGCAATATTTAGAATAATAACTGTAATTGAATTTAATATTTTGGGGGGGAGATGTGGCCCCCTGAAATGTGAGGCCTAGGGCAATTACCCCCTCGCCCAGACACAGCCCTGGTTAAAGCTTTATTCATATTTTAAAATAAATGTTGTGCTTGACAGTGTACCAAATATTATCAGAGCAACATTGAAAACAATCATTGTATAAATGCTCAAAATGTTCATGTTAATTTCATCTCTTCAAAGAAAACCTATTTTCACTTTACAAGGTATGTTTTGCTAGTTTTGGCAATAGCTGTTTTGTTTAAGGCATCATTTACAAAATTTTGTTGAATAAGATATCAGGGCATAAGGGCAACTCTGCTCTTGAATAAATGATTCTATTTTAACTCACAATAGAAACAATAAGATGTGAAGAAAAAAATGAAATCAATGAAATTTAATTTTATGAGTTTTAAGAACAAAATAAATTAACTCCTGCCCTTTACTAATGGTTAAATGTTAATAGAGGTTAGTCAAAACTTACTCCATCACCATGTGACGGTTCACCTGTCTTGTTGGGGTCCAGTGGACACACCAGGTCTCCAAAATCAAGTTCTGATTTAGACTTCTTTCGCTTCAAGGTGAACTGACTCTTCTTTGCTATCTGTGAAAAATAAATAAAATATGCTAACTATTCCATGAGGAATGGACTTTAGATTTTAAATATTGTGAAAAATTGTTTGCCAATCAAAAACTACAAAAAGTTAATATCTTTCAAATCTTTAGGGTCAGTTTCACAGTCAAACTTAGTACGCCTCAAGTGCAGCGCTACACTAAGTTCATGACGACACCTACCTAAACCAGAATGGAATGGACCAGTTTCCTATGCGAGAACGGCCCATTCCATTCGAGTTTAGGTAGGTGTCGTCTTGTATTTAGTGTAACGCCATACTTGAGGCGTACTAAACTTGAATATGAAACTGGCCCTTAGTCTATTTTTGTTGAATAGCTTTGTTAATTATATGTTATTACTAATTAATTAATATTATGCTAGCAGTCTGAACAAAAGTAGATATTTCTATTCTTGTACACAAAATATAGTTTTATACGGGCTTACTAGCACTTCAATTTGTGTTCAGTCACATGCTTAAACTGAGTCCAAACTTTTATCAAGAATATAAATACAAACTATTTATCATTTATCAACAATATTAATTTAGACTAAACACTAACATAAATGGGATTTATTTATTTGCAAATAAAAAACCATATGTGCAGAAGTTCATAGCCAAACATGACCTTGAAAATAACTAAGGATCTATGGCTTCACAGATGTCTAAAAGTAGCAAATTTTCTGGTGGGAAGAACTTACCCCCTTTGGGATCTACCACATGTGACACTTCAAGAAGTCCTTACCAAGACAAACACCAAACCTCAAATTGTTTATATTTTTGATAGCCTGACAATAAAATTTTGATAGATGTCAATTTGATGATATTAAATGTCGAACGTTATCTCATTCAACAATTCATGAAGGCATTGTGTACAAACTTCGACAACATCATTTAATTATTCAATTTTTTTAACTTTTTAAAACCTTTTTATATCAATCAACAGTGCATAAGTGTTAATCTTCCAAACAGTTATTTTAACCTACAAGATAATCATTATGTTTTGATGATTTTGACATTCGAATCCTCAATTTCTTGAATCCTTAAATCCCTTGAACCCATTTGTATTGAGAGATTCGAGGTTCATAAAAAATTTCAAAGAGTCTTGAATACAATTATGAAGAATTCTTCAAAAAACCATTTTAAGGAATTGGTAAAAGGAATTACTGTATATAGACTTGTGTGGTTGGGAAAGTAACAAAATCACAAAAAGGACAAACACATTGATCTGTATGTAACAGTCAAGACATATTTATTGGATCACCATAAATATGTGTGTCACATAAACAAAGTACAGTAGAACCTCATTAATCCATACTAATTGGGCTTGAAGTTGTCCGAATTAATGAAAGCCCGGATTCAAAATTATAGCCTATCAAACAGATTATATAAAACAAACCACATTTAAAGTAATGAAAATAGAAAATAATCTGTAGGAAAAACCTGAGGTAAATGAGTACAGTAGTCTTTAATCATGCTCCCCCAGCGCAGCTGGGCTTTTTCATCAGCGTTTATTAATGTGTTATTTTGGGAAAAGGGCTGTCCAGTTTAATGAGGTTCTACTTTACACTATCATTATACTTGTGGTTATAGTAAGCTTCAAGAAAATGAAAGAAAAATCATTTCTTTGTTACTTGCTACTACCAAAATTGATAATTATTACTAACAATCAACACACGAATATTAAGATTTTTTCCTCCGATATTTAATTACCTGGATTACACTCATACAATCTTCCTTTTTGTTCCTATTCCATTCTTACTTATTAAAATATTCCCCAGAACATTAAATAGTATATTTGAATGATTTTACCCATCCCAAATTAACAGAACCATTAGTAATTTTTTTATGTGTATAACCCGAACGGGTAGTAAGACGCGGTGCTAATAATAATAGTAATTTTTTTTAACCCATGGAAGTGTAAGTAGAAAAATGAAGAAAAAATAAAAGTAAAATTAGAGATGAGCCACTCGAATCTATGAATCCTCGAATCCACTGAATCCTGACAAATATTCGAGATTCAAGGATTCAGTGTTTTATTGGATTCAATGGGTGAATCTTTCACCTCATAAACAGAGCCTAATATTTTGATTTTTGAATTCAAAAATTACTAAGTTAGGCCTACTTGAAAAGCACAACTTAATCTGTAATCGTCATTTTGTTGGACAAAAGAGATAAACATGAATAAATTTCATTTTTTTTAAGATAACAATTGTTAAGTGTAGAAAATTTAACGTGCCTAATACCTTACCCTTCCAACACTATGGGAAACTTGGTCTCAACCATTTCAGTGTATGCTTACTTTTGAACTTTCACCTCATGAACAATATTATAAATATTTTAATGAACACATTAAAGCTCTTCAAAAAGTGAAAATCAAAACTAGAATTACAAATAATCTCGAAATAAATAAAATAGATTACGGCTTTTTTTTAAGAGAAATAAAAACACATTACACACGATACAAAGTCAGCCGCCATGACGTATAATATGTTTACTCGCCAGCGGCCAGAGTGATGATTAAATAAAGATGACTTAACTCTTACTACCCAAATGGTTTTAATAACTACAACTATTCAAAGAACCCCAATTTATTTCATATGATCCTTAAGTTAGATATTTTGTTGGGTTTCATGAAAAATAAATACTGTCAACCGTTAGACACACCGATAAAACTGTTTAGTAACTTACGCCTACCCAGCCTACGTATTGTATATCGATTATTTGTTTAAAATCAATTCAGGTAATCTGATCACTTAGTATGTGCTATAAAGTTTTAAGAATAAAATAACAACTTGATAATTCATAATTTGTTTTTAAATTGATTTCAACTAAGAGTTTATTATTTTTTTCAAATATGTTATTGAAGTAATTGTAAAAATATTCAAACGCAGTCTTGCCTAATAAAATAGGAATGAACATATTGCAAAAGTCGAAGATATGTTTGTTTTAAATAAAATGTATTCCCAGAAATCGATATATATCAGAAGAATCAAATATATTTCTTGTTTTCTAAGCGGAGATATAAAATAGATATAAAAGAAAATAATAATAATACATACTTTAGTCATTATTGAGTTCACTATTTCCAATGTATGTTTAATTGTTAAGCATGTTCTTTTAGTCTCCTTTTTTTAAATCTGTTTTTATTTTTATTTCAGCTTTCTTATCAAAATAAATTATAATACCTCAAGATGATTAAAGGTGATCAAAAGGTAACCAGGCCTAATCTGTTTATTTCACATGATTTTTTTTATTTTTAGAAACTTAACTCATTCTATCAACACTTTTAAAAATAACTTAAAGATATTCAAATTTTGATTTCTAAACAATAATATGAGTCTAGATTGTTTAATTTGGCTGGAATTTAACCAGTATTTTGCGAGGGGTGTTTGGGGTTGATTAAAATTGAAAGCATGATTGAAATAAATCTTAATTTACAGTTTAGGCCTATATTGTGTAATGTAAGTATATTTGAAAATCATTAAAATTTCCAACAATTTGCTAGGATTTGGATTCGATATTCGAAAATAAAATGTAGATTCGGATTTGAGATTCGGATTAGAGAAATAGTGGATTCAACCCATATCTAGTAAAATTACTAACATTCAATATTTTTATGCTTTACTGGCATCTTTCTCAGGAAGAAGCAGTAATAACAGTTTTATTACTACTTCTTCCTGAGGAAAATGTCACAAATACAAAGAAATATTGAAGTGTTTGTAAATATATGTTAGTGTTTTTACTTTTATTTGGATTTCATTTTTCTACAACTATTTTATATTTATTAAATTACATATTATATTTTGCTTATTACATATAATTTCATGCATATGAGATTTCTAGTTAGTCAGCAAATATAACAAGCATAAACATTAAAATCTAAGTACCTTAATCTTTGTAGTTGCGGAGAGAGGAATATATCCCAACGTGGTTTCAGCCTCTCTTTTCTCTTGTATGCAATCACGACCTAGTAGCTCCTTGAAGTGAGTACTCAAGTGTCTGCGGAGAAGAGTTTTACTGGGGGGGATAGACAACAGGCTTGCCAACAGATCTGCTGTGAAGCGAGGCTCGTGAACCATTAGGCCTCCATGAACACCTAGCGACCACATAAACAACAGTGAGTTCACTTGTTAAGAATAGTCATTCTGAACAACTCACCAAGAGGTTTATGCGCCATTCATTATAATGATAACACTACCAAAGTTTTCAGAACTGTTCATATTTTGTGTTCTTATATCTTTAAATATATGCTGGATATTAATATAGTATATTAACAAATTTACATATATAAGCACTAAACCTGTGTGAGAATTACATTTTGACATCAAGACATTTTCTGGCAAAAAATAGCCAATTTCCTATAGGAATGGGATCCAGGAAACTGTTTTTAATTCATTTTATAATTTAGGATTATATAATTTAGATTCAAACTTAACCTTCCTATTCATTCCAATATAAAAAAGTTTAATGGTAAAATTAGAAGCTTATGCTTATGGAAAAATCTAGGAAATATTTTTTTTCTGCCCGAGTTTTGGAAACATCCAACTTCCCAATTTTTTTCCAAAAGTTCGGGATCCCACACAGGCCTAAAAAGCACTTATATTGACAATATAAGTGTTGAGTCAAAGTTATAATGGTCAGTTCCTTACCAGCGGTAGTTTTACAGATATTATTATATAAGTTTGTTTGTTATTTGTATGAAAAAAGTTATGAAGAGGAAATACTGTATGTACGAGTGTAACAACATTTACTCTTACTCCTCGTTCAAGTAACGGGTGTGCAATAACTGACCTGATCCACGCAGGTTGGGCGCATACTCTGCCAAGTCAACTACACGGAGCCACTCCATGACACGATGGTTGGTCCAAAGAGCAACATCACTGGCCTGGGGGTGGGGGGAATCTTCTGGTTGTGAACGCCTCTTTAAGCAGTTGCCGTCAAAGTTGTGATCACGAAGAACCTATATCAGAGAGTTATCAGTTATCATTTTAATAATTACCAATATAGTTTAATTGGAACAGAGCCACCCTGGGTTACTAGTGTTTGAAACCTCCTGATCTTAGGTGACTCCAAACCATTGATATTATAGCAAAGCCAGCATATAACCTGAATGGGTAGTAAGATGTGAAGCAAAGACTTAAAATATCGCAACGCCTACTTTAAGTCTAAATTGGGATTTAAAGCTGAAAGATTGAGTTGTAGCACTAATGTCAGAGTATTCTTTCACGTTTTGTAGTGTCTTATAATGAGCTACAACGTTGTATTTAAAAAAAAAGTGGACACTAAACCATTACTAGTCATATCCCACCACACCCAAAATAGTTTACTGTCCTAAACTCACTGAGGCCCATTCCACTGTGTACGTCCCGAGTTGGCTATCTCCCAGGTTATGCAACCGACCTTCGCGAATGTGTTGTTATGACCCACAGTGCGAGCCCAGAAGGCTCATCAACACCGCGTGGTCGCAAGTACAATGTTCCGGTGCTAGAGAGTTGCCGAAGCCACTAGACTGTTCTGAGTGAATCCAGGGCTCTCTCTCTCTCTTGTCGCGTGTTCCCTGTCCACTATTAACCCTTCCCCTTCTTCTCTCTCTCTGTATGTTTTGTGTGTGTCCCCTAATTCCCCTCTCTCTGAGCAATTGATATTGGATAAATACTGCCAGGAGGTCAGAGACCAGATCACTCTTGGCAGAATATACATCTAGGGCACATCTATGTGTAAAATGTAAGCTCTAAATTAATTTTCGGTATTTGTAATTCAAAATTCCTTTTCGGCTAATTGTACAATTTAAATATTCAGAGTTCTTTATGATGAATAGTATGTTAACTATGCAGAGTCTTTCACTAATAAAGGTATTTAAATATTCAGAGTCCTTTTATTAGGAATATTAATTTAATTATGTATAGTCCTTTTTTAGGAAAGATAATTAAATGTTCAAAGTTCTTTCTAAGGAATATTGTTATTTATGCAAAGTCTTTTGCTAAGAAAGATAGTTAAATGTTCAATTCTTTTATAAGGAATATTATGTTAATCATGCAAAGTCTCTTTCTAATCAAGATAGTTAAATATTCGGAGTCCTTTTATAAGGAATATTATGTTAAGAATTTACTGTCTTTTACAAGTAAAGGTTGTTAAATATTCATAGTCCTTTAATGATGAATAGTATAGTAATTATTCAGAGTCCTTTTACAAGGAAAAGTTTGTTAAACATTCAGAATCCTTCCAACTTGTATTGAATATTTTGTCCTGTTTTAGTCATTCTGACTTATATATAATTTATAAACCTTGTTTATACATTAAAACTTACATTTATCCAGTTTATAAATAAAATTTACATTTAAATACTTATCGTCTGATTTGATGATTTCAACTTTCTCCTATCTATCTATTTTTACTCTATCTTGGGAATATTATTTATTATTGTTTGGTTGGTACTTTATTTTGTTTAGCCTAAAATGATGAATGGGTTGCAGGGAAACAGGAGCAAATATATTATATAATAATATATTTGTTTTTATTTTTGTATGCCTGCCTTGGTCCTGGAGGACAAAAAAGGGGCTACAGTGTTAACTCTTTGAAATTCAATAAGTCAAGTTATTTGAAATAAATAAATAAAACATTATTCTGAAGAAAAAGAAATATATAAAAAAAATTATATGTGACTGTGTAGAAAAAAACTAATGACAAAGCTAGAATCAGTGGTAATGGGGAGATTGAGGTTTGAATCTCACTTAGGTGTTCTGAGGGTGATTTCTCACTCTCCATCTACGAAAGCACAAGTGCATTTTATCTCAAATTTGCTTCCTTCCTACTTCAATCGCGTTATTAGTTTATGTGTATAACTCGAATGGAAACTACACACTGGTGAAAAAAAAAAGAGATTGGAAGATGGCATTGTGAAAGATGCATGAATATACTAGTTGAATTGTTTCTGTCAAAGTTGAATCTTACTATCCTTTCAGATTGGCTTCTTTCCTTCTTGCTTATATTACATTTGTACTATATATTTTCATTTATTACTTACTAAACAAAAGATCCCCCCCGAGTTCCAAGCTAAGTTTGTTAACGATTTTAAAAAAGGAAAATAGTATATTGAAATGTCACCAGCCAAAACCAATATAATATATAAATATCATATCTTTAAAATTTGAAAATTTAAAAATATATGAAAACAACACAATGTTCTTGAAATAAGAATGACACCCATTGTTATAAATAGTACTCAATTTTTAAAATATTAAAAAAATGGAAATAACTCTTTAAAATAAAGATAATTTAACTACAGGAACACCACTTAAATAAAAATAGAGTAGAAAAAATAATTAAATGGTTACAACACTCATACCTTTAAAGACATTAAAATTTCACTTACAATTATTACATAAAAAAAGTTGTATTAGATTGACGTTTTAATGAGCTAATATTTTCCCAAAATATGCTTGCGAAGCTTTATTTACCTTACAAGAAAATGTAAGGATCACAAACAGTTGAGATTGGAAATGTTTCATATTTAGTTTATTAGTCCTTAAAGTAATAATCGTGACGTGACCCAGGCCATAGGCTGTAAAACCATAATGGATATTAAAAAAAAGTGTAATAATAGTGCATGATCAAGTCTTTTGTTACAATTCAATCCCTCCATGCACAGTTGCACATGCACATTGTTTGGGCTAGCACTGAAAATTATCTTATTGTGAAATGTATTCCAATTCAATCTTTAATGCTTGGAAAAGCTGATGTTCAAATCTTAAAATGAAAAATAAGACGATCAAAATAATATGAGATATTACATTTTTTTAAATCTAAATGTGGTAAGGTTGTTAAAATATGTATTGCAATGTTAATAAAAACAGGTTAACCAACATAATTTTATAATTAAATAGTAACTAAACTAGTGCTAGTTTTGTAGATTAACATATCAATTAATACAAGTTTTAAATATTGTTAGTTTGAAAATATTCAATGTTTAATTTTTAATCTAACTAAAATTATTATTTTAGAAAAGGACTAGGTAAAACTATTTTTATTAAAACTGATTATTCAATTATTTAGTAATCTATTTAGTTATTTTTATTACTTTCTCATGGCTATGCAACTTCAATTGAGGATAATTCCAAATTGATGACAGTCTAAAGTTGTTTTAGAGCTATATTACATTATTAATGTGAAATTTGATATTAATTTAAAAAATTTCTTAAGCTACCAAATGATTTACTAGTGAAAGTGCCAATATCATCTAAATTAAATAGCTTATGCTTTATATTACATTTAAAAAATTGATTTGTGTATATATATGTACACACACAAATCAATTTTTAATTTAATTAATTTAATTTTTAATTTGTGTGTGTGTGTGTGTATATATATACACACACACACAAATCAATTTTTAAAATGTAATATAAAGCATAAGCTATTTAATTTAGATGATGTTGGCACTTTCACTAATAAATCATTTGGTAGCTTAAGAAATTGTTTAAATTAATATCAAATTTCACATTAATAATGTAATATAGCTCTAAAACAACTTTAGACTGTCATCAATTTGGAATTATCCTCAATTGAAGTTGTATAGCCTTGAGAAAGTAATAAAAATAACTACGCACGCACGCACGCACACACACAAACATACACAAACACACACAAACACACACAAACACACACAAAAACACACACACAAACACACACACACAAAGTGGAAGTTCTAAAATGACAAGCCTACAAAACGTTCGATCGCGATCTCAAGCTTAAATGACGAGCTCAGCTCGAAGCTCAAAATCTGAGTTCTTGTAGAACCTTAGTTGTAAGCACCCAAGGTGCAAAGTGGCAAGGAATGTAATAAAACTGGAAGTATGGTACAAATATTTGTATATTTCTAATAGACCTCTCCCGAGTTTAGAAGTACCTGGATCCCTCTCCTGAGACTGGCAATGTGGAGGTGGGAGGTGACATGCAGCACTGCCAAGTCATCCATCGTCAGCCTGTGCAACACCCTGCCATCCACCCGAGTGGCAAGAAAGGCTTCCTTGTGCTGTGGCAGCCCTGCATCGTCCAGCCAGCGCAGGACCCAGGACGTGTCCAACAAACCCGCTGGGCCCAGGGGAGGATCCAAGGAAGCCACGGCTTCCTGCTTGGACAGTAACGCCAACTGCAGTTTCTTGCGATGGAGGAGGTTCTGTAACATACACATTCTCGCGGGTGATGGTGATAGCAAGTTATAACTGTTTTATATTACAATAAGCCTGAGCAAAAATATTACATTTGAAATAAAAACATGAATTAAACTAACTAAATATTCACTTTATGTTGAACTCAAGAGTAAACTAAAGAAAAATATGTTATGATTACTGTTTGTCTCAATTCTAGTTATTAAATTTCAGCCTCAATTTTTTGATCCTTAATTTCAATTCCTCAACATTAGCTATTTCAACCTTTTTCTACTCATATTACCTACCATACATTAAAAATATATTATTTATTTGTATATTGTGCTCTACTGTTGCAAAACAAATTAAGGTTGAAAGGAAACTACTATGTTACAAATTCTAATCTTTAATCCAAATAATTTTATTGACAAATCTTAAAACTCAAAATCAAATCCAAATCTTGGGAAAAATTATGAACAAAAGAGGAAATACAAATATAATTAAATGATAGAAAATATTAATAATAAATAGGTGTTAATATTTTTTTCTGTAATCCATTAATTATAATGCTCATACAACCTGTTACAAACATACATATACACCTAATTACCCCGTTCCCTTACAGGGTAGGCAAGAGACTGTGAATATAGCTCAAAAAACAACTCTGTACTTAATCTATTCTCACTAACATTCTCCAACCTTCCCTATTATTTCACACGCTTTTCACTTCATCAACAACCATCCATACAGTATTTATTCTTAAAACTCTAGATATTTCTTTTTCCACTCATTTATCTACAACATTTAGCCACATCTTACATGGCCACCCCTTCCTTTTGATCCACACACGCTACCTTTTTGCTCAAATATACTAAATCATTTACTTGTTCTATCAGTTTTACACTTGTACTAAGCTCAAAATCATTTCCTGGTCTGTCAATATCAAAAACATTCACCTTAGTCATGGAGACATTTACAGGAAGATTCATTCGGCCTGTCGCCACGATTCTGCAAGTCATTTTCTTTCTCAGCCTTTAATACGCCATCATCTGCATATAGCGCCACTCTCACATTCACATTGTCTATTTGTACACCAACTGTGTCCTCACAAGCATCATTCATAACTTAACAACCTTGAAGACATAACACAACCTTTTATAACTCCCTATTCAATGCCTAACCATTCACTCAATGCTCCACCCATCCTAACACACGCTTTACTTCTCTCATACACTGTCATAATTGTATTTACTAACCATGCATTCACACCACACTCTCTCAGTTAAGTGTTAAATTAATTGTTTGGGGTCTGGTAAGGTTATTCTATAATTATATTCTATAATTATAATGAGTCTAAACCATCAATAAGGTGCATTAAAGATATAAAATAAATTACATTTTTTTAAAGTATTTGAGTTTCAAAACTGATATTTTATCAAATCTAAAATATCCTTAAGGATTCGGGGATTTGAAATATAAAAAAACGTGAATACCAGAAAAAAATGCCAAAACAATCATATGTGGTTTGTGAAAGTTTACAATTATTATTTGTGTCTAAAACCAGTGTTTAGTTATAATCTAACACAGGGGACTTTGGTAGACCAATAATATAAATTTTACCTTGATTCCAAGTTCCTTGTCTATCTCCTGTGAAGACGCAGCTAGAAACTGAGCCCCGCTCTTCACCCAGCGTTTGGCATCGGCAGCGTATATCTCTAATCCAAGGTCATGCAGCCACTGGCTTATGGCATCACTGTCCCAGTCCGCAAATGGAATGTCTGGTCTGAAATATAGCAGGAGTGACATATTACCACGAGACAAAAATCATATAATTATGTATAACCAAATATAATATAGCGTCAAATGGCTATATTAAACTAAACATTGAAAATAAGATATACACACTTACCAGAAAAATGTAGCCCTCGAAGTTCACAATTAAAAACACAACATAACACACCAGTATGAAACTATCAAGGTATTTTCTGAGGCAGCAATTACCTCTTTGTCCAATGGCAGAACTGTAAAATGTGAACTGTGTTCTCCTTTTCATTGTAAAAGCCACATTTTGGTTGTTCCTTTAATATCTAAATTGTGTAAAGAAGGAGAAAAAAAAAGGGCAGTTGAAGTGGTTCAAAATGTCCGTTCATAAGAAAATCAAACTATAGTTGTATCTTCTCTCATATAGAAAACTAAATTTTATTTATTTATATGAGGTATTAAACATGTACTTTCTGAACAGACTGATTATATCAGATTACAATAATTTTCTATGAACGTGAGCAAAAGGGACTACCAAATTTGCCAGGAAAGGTCCTTTACATGCCGCAATCGACATGGCACCAAAGGATTTACTTCCCCTTCAAAGGAAGTTGTGCTACAGATGTTTATCGCCCAAAAAAATTTTTGTCGACCCTGGCTGGGTTTAAATCCACAATCATTGGACCCTGAGATGAGTACTTTACCCCAAGACCACTAAGGTTGACATAAATATTATAAGAGTACGCTTTAAACTTGAGGTCCGACACCTTAGCTCAGTCGGTAGCATGTATGTCTACAGAGTTAAGTGTCCCGGGTTTGATTACCGGCATGGCCAAAACATTTATCGTTGGTGAAATGTGGGTTTATCTTTTCACAGTGATGAATTAACGGCCGGGGACTGGATGTTGTGCCTGTCCTACTCTTAAGTTAGATTATAGAGCATAGAAAGCTACAACAGACCTATCAAGCCGGCAGTGGAAAAATATATGGCTTGAATAAGAAACTGACCCAGGCCACAGGCTGGAAGCAGAATGGATGTAAAAAAACTCTTGAAACTTGTGTATTAAAAAAGAATAAGAAAGGAGAATAATGACTTGTGATTCCTTTATAGCCGAAGCTTTCATACATCATCATCACTCCACTATATTGTTTATGAAAGCTCTTTACATTAAAAATGAATGCTGTGCAAGACAATGTAGCATGACTGTAGGTAGGTCTAGTAGCGAAGCTGCGACTGGTACCTCTAATCTAAACACAGAAGTGTACTTACAGCTGTTTAACAGGGAACTGCGTGGACCAGCCGAGCCTAGGTCCTGCCGTAGCTCGCACACCACCCCTCCTGAATTCACCGTCCCCAGGCAAGTCCTCCAGGTTTCCTGACCCACTTCGTTTGATGCTGCAACAAACACAATATTAAATTTATACTTATGATATAGTTTAGTTGTGGCAATGTGTATATTGGGCTTGATGCGTAGTACTTTAAATTCTAGCCCAAAGTGCTTGATGCTGTGATGATTTTGTTTAAGAGGCAACCACAAACTCTGACATTAGTGTAAGGTGCTGTATGTGTTTCTCTTTAAATTGTAGCCCGCCTCGGTGGCGTAGTTGGCTAACGTGCTAGTCATGTTGAGCTTGACCGCTGAGGATGGGGAGATCGAGGTTTGAATCTCGGTCGGGTGAACTGTTTTTTTATTTTCCTAAATGGTTTTCCACTCTCTCCCCACGCAAATGCGGGTTCACTTCCCCTAATTCACCCTTCCTAATTCCTAATCCATTAGTGTAATTAGTACTTAAAGCGTATAACCTGAACGGGTAGTAAGACAGGGTGCTAAATAATAATAATAATAATAATAATAATATATTTAAATTGTAAAAACATAATGTGTTTGTTTTATTTGTTCCTTTTCCCCTCTCTTACAAAATAAACAAATCTTTTTGGCAAACAAAGTCTGAGCCTAATCATATTTTTATGCTGAATTCAAATATGTAATCATTCATGCAGGGGTTTTTAATGAAAATACGGGTGGAAAAAAAAATATATTTCCATTTCTAGTTTTATTAAAAATCCCTGCATGAAAGAGAAAAACTAGTTATTTATTTGAATCAGCATAAAAAGTATGATTAGGCTCAAACTTTGTTTGCCAAAAAGATTTGTTTATTTTGTAAGAGAGGGGGAAAGGAACAAATAAAACAAACACATTATGTTTTTACAATGTTACAATAATGTGGTTGCAGTGAAATGAACCTGATAATTGTTTGGGTTCAGGTTGAATAGTGGGGTCCGGCAGTTTGGGTTTTACAAGTAAGTTGCGCAGATTGGCTGTTTGTTTATAGTTTACACTTGGAAGATATTCTGTGTAGTGGTGGAGGATTGCAGCATGGGGAAACCTGTTTTCAAGAGAGTGTTGAGTTTGTGGAGTCCAAGGTGATATGTAGGGTCCAGAGGGATGATGTTGTGGGCCCGCTCTTTTGAGCTTTGTCTACACCAGTACACACCAGTGCTTTGGGGTAGCCTCTGTTCATAAAAGCATGTTGCAGTTAATTAATGAGGTACTGCCATGGGAACGTGCATGGCCCCTCACTCATAGGTAATTCCTCTCCTTCCTACCAGCACACTTATAATTACATTCAATGTCACAATAATAATACAGGATAAAACACAATTTTTAGTTTTTCTATCTATATATTTATTCATAGTGCTGCCATCTATAGAGTGTTATCATTACTGAAAGACAGTCCGCTATGGACAGTAAGCCTTGAAATTCAACCAAGAGCATCAGTACTCTTGACCTGATGAAGCTGTCTGTGACAGTGAAAGCTTGTCCTTAAAAATGTGTTTGTGGGGTTTTTAGTGTTATAACTATCACCAAGGTAAGTGTGCTGGCTATCCCTCCTAATCTAAACCATGATTTAGCCTAGTTCTCTGTTCCAAATAATTGTAATAATAGTAATAGTAATAATAATAATAAATATCAATCAAATCTAATATATATATATATCAAAGTCTTATTTATTATTATATTACGCTCCTTACTTTATTTCATATTATGTAATATTTTCTAAAAGTTTTATATTCTTGTAAAGAAGACCACCTTTAAAAAATACTTTTTTTATGCAAGGGGTTTGCAAGTTTCCGTATTTCCAACAAATATGTTTCTGTGGCAAGTGGGTGGTATTCTCACCGTCCCAATATCTTCTTGATGCCCTTAGTCTTGTTAATCTGCAATGAGGGGCTGGATTGTGGGGACAGACTTGACTCAATAGGCTGCTCTTCTTCGTCAACTGACTGATCTTCAATAACCACCCGCTCTGTCTCTGCTGTAGAAACAAAAAAACTCTTTCTTCAATTTGTTTTTTATTATTTTCATAAATTATACCATTAATATGAAGTTTCTTCCTGCTTAGGGACCAATCTGTAACAAGTGTATATGACCATACATTTATAATTCCAAATTATAATTGCATAAAAACTGACTTATCAAAGAAGGAAAATGAGTTACTCAACATATTTTTAAACAGGGAAATACAGTTGTTTAAATTAAACTATTGGGTAATTTTAGATTTTAGCAAAATGGTCAGTTACCTGCCCAAAGTTTAACTATCCAGAGGCTTTATTGTAATATTAAATATTACATCCACGCTGCATTATTAATTTGTATTATAGCATTTGGATTTGAGTGAAGTCAAACACGCTAAATTGAATTATACTAAGTTGTAGTTTAAGTTAAAACATGAAACAATGCATATTGGTCTTACAAAATCTTTAAATCATTAATTATAAATGCATTTCCAAGCCACTAGGCCAAAATTCATTTTATAATCCTTAAATCGAAATACAAACTAAGCTACAAATGGCTAGGACATATTAAATTAACTCAATTCAGCTGTGTTCCTCTAGGATTTGATTTCTTTTATTAAAAGCATTTGACCTGGCTTAGTAATTTAGAGTTACTCTTATCTAATACGATTAAAGTAAATTGTTTAACATTTTACAATGAATAAAGTAGTGGTTTATTAAAATTTACCATTTTCAAAACCAATTACAGTTTTGATTCATAATCGACTTGAATTTAAATATTTTCTTAAATAGATAAATAAAAAGGTCCAATAAAATGTGTTTGTATGTTTTGAGTTACAAAAATATTTGGTAAATCAGCAATATGAATATTTATAAATTATGTGTTAGATATGAAAAAAGTAGTTTTAATATTTGTTTAATATGGTGACATCACTACAAATATTAATTAGGTTCATTTCCACATATCACAGTGCAGTCAAACATGTACAACTGGTAACACCAAGTGAAGAAAATTAAGGAATTTTAAGTATTTTCATTCAAATAAATGGTTTACCTAAAACTGGGGTTGGCCTTAAACAACCACCTTATGCTTGCCAGCCCTATTGATTAATATGGTAAATCTTTGTCCAGAAATAGGGGGTGTGTGCAAGAAGGCATTATTTACTTCGAGTTCAATACAGAGAAATAGTTGTGCTACTACTAACTCAAGAAATTCTATAATAAATCTATGCATAAACCATTAACACAAATACGCATTTGTAAGAAAGATTATTTTTTTGTGGAAAGAGTTATGATCCTAAAAATTTAAGATTTTTAACTAAATTTAATATATTTCTACAAGTTATAATTTTTAATCGCACAAAATTAAATATTGAAGGGCTTTGTTTGCTATAAAATAATGTCTTAAAAATTGATTAAAATTAATCAAGATCAAAATTTAAGGAAATTTTGTTGTTCGATTTCAGACAATTACTAAAACTTGACTATAGCTCAAATTTTGGAGTACTCACACACCCCTATTCAAAAACAATGTGTCAGTATCCCCCAATTGATGGTTCATTACATCTTATAAAAGGAAGGCGCCTCCAGATAGTTTGCTGTAATGGATGTTGTATATCTTGTATATTTTTTTGTCCAAAATAAATAACTCTCCAGTAGAAATATAAATAGTTTAATTTTTGGCCCGAAGTAATCTCAATAGTTCTTGAATATATTTAAAGGGCATCCTGGATTTTAATGAAAACTCTTTCTCTTCATTTAAAAAGTTTCTCATATAAATGCCGTGTTTATTTCCAAAGTTCAAGAACAGCTGGTGATATATCACAATGTGTAGAAAATTAAGATAAATTTGAAGTTAATCATCAGTTCTCTAAATGACAAGTCATTCTTTGCAAAGAGTTAATGTGTCAGAGTTTGTTGTTCTTTGTCGTATCTACTGAAGAACTATTTTGTTTAAATTGATAAAAAAAAATTATGTTATAAGAATTGTACAAATACTGACCTTAGCTCATTTCC
The DNA here is from genome assembly GCA_902151425.1 of Timema shepardi. Classification (NCBI taxonomy): domain Eukaryota; kingdom Metazoa; phylum Arthropoda; class Insecta; order Phasmatodea; family Timematidae; genus Timema; species Timema shepardi. Next base: position 35,931 of record CABFVX010001656.1, on the reverse strand, counting down.
CTTCCATCCTAATTAAGGTAGGATGGAAGGGAAATGAGCTAAGGCCAGTATAGCCCAAAATTTTATTTCGTAAAAAAAAAAGTAAATCGTTTGTTTCTCTAACATATAAATTGATTAAAATTTGCTAAAAAAAATTATATCATGGATGAGAGTGAAAAATAATCAATGATGGCTTTAACAAAATAAATAGTAGAGATGGGAACCTCGAATCCTTTAGGATATTTGAGATTCAAGGATTCGAGAAAATTTCAGATTTGAAGCTCAAATACTCAAGTCCTCCCCCAAGTGAATTTGTTTTTGAGCACTAATAATGCCTATTGGTGGTTCAAAACCCACTATAATTATAGTACTAGCTCAATAATCTGGTCCTAGATCAGTAATATAACACTAATTGAATGTAAGAATGTTATAATTAATGGATTAAAAGAAAGAATGTTAACATTAATTTTAGTTACTATTTGTATTTTGTATTATTTTATATTTACTCTTAAGTTCATAATTTTTTCCAAGATTCATGATTCAAAGGTTAAATTGGGGATTCAGATTCATGAAATAGTGGATTTGACCCAACTCTAATAAATATTCATATAATTTTGAGGCGTAAACTTACATTTAGCTTGCATTCAACCTGAATAACATGCAAAAACTAACAGTTTTCAAACCCCAATTTTAACACAGGAAATAAAAAAATAAAAAAATTGCAATAAATAGTTTTTTTAGATATGTTTACATTATTTAACCACTTTTATTGTTAATAAAAGTAGGCAAGTTATGTTTGAAACCCAAAATTAAAATGTTTTTATAAAAAGTATATGTATAAGTTTAGTTTTATATTGTACCCGCATTTACAAGTTTTATTTCTTATAGTTAATAGTTGAAATTTAAATAAGAGTATTTGGACAGTTGCCCATAATGTAAATGACCATGCTAAAAGGAGCTCAACAGGGAACAGATGACGTCATGAATTAGTTGCCAGATCTAATGTTATTATCAAATAATATCAAAATATATAGCAGATAAATAAAAAAGTAAATGATTAAATCCTCTAATTCAATGGTTCCCAACCTTTTTCAGCAATTCCTGAAATTTTCATGCCCTCTTTCTTTCCCCCCTTTCCATCATCCAATTTTTGTGATAGTTATGAAAAATCTCTATAACGTTTTTTTGTTTTGTTTCCACTTCTTTATTTTATTTCAAAATCAATGTATAAATGGCTGCAATGTGGTCTAAAAACACAAACAATTGAGTGAGATGTTGGACAGAGCTTTCCACTTCAAGTCGGCAATGCTGTTTAGTTTTTTGTGAGCGTCAGAGTTGAAAGTTCGATGGTAGTGCAAATGACCGCAATGGTTGCCCACTGCTCTAATCCCTCAAATCTTTAAGGATATTCGAGATTCAAGGAAATTTTTGATTTAAAACTCAAATTCTTCGATTTCCCTGAAGATAAATGAGATTAGGAATGAAGTTATCTGGGTAAGAGTAGGGGTACAGGGAGTATATGAGATAGTAGAAGAAGCAAGACCAAGATGGTTTGGGCATGTAATGAGGATGACAAAGAAAATGTTGGAAATAAGTATGCGGGGAAAGAGATGGGAAGAGCAGATAACAGAAAGTGTGCAAGTGAGAGAAGAATGGAAGAAATTAAAGGAGGAAGAGTGATGAAAGGATAGAGAGAGATGGAGGCATTTTACTAAACTTACCCAGCCATAAGCTTGAAACAGTTGATGATGATGATTCGACAAAAAAATATGCTCTTTAGATTTTCTACCTTAATTTTTTAGATCTTAAATCATGTTTCCTAGTGGTTTGGCCCAAAACATTTAGAGGTCAAACCTAACAAGTAAACTAAACCCAAGATTATTTTTATAACACTTAAATGAATGTAAATTCACATTGTAACAAATATGTTGGCAATAAGTTATGATTTTTATTTGATAAAACAACCAAAGAATTAATGTGAATAAAATAAGAATTGAATAAACAATAATAATAATGAATGTGATCGAATTTAAGCTTTCATGTTAACCAGGTTTTTTAAGATTAAAATTCAAGAGTCGAGGGAAAAATTAAAATTCGAGCTCGAATAAACTTTGTCCAAGGCATCACTTTTGACTATTGGTTATTTTTATTTAATCTCTCTATTAAAAGGGGTCTCATGTTTCCTAAGAAGGCCGACAAGGGAAATGCCCATTTCTCACTACAGTATGGGAAGTAAAATATAAAAATATTAACAACATCCTCCTACATATTTTATAATCTTTATCAAAGTAAAAGCTGTTGTTCATAACGAATGCTGTCCCCTCTTAAACTCAAGTGTCGTTTGGTAAACTTATAATAGTCATGCAGCCCCTTAAAAAAATGGTAGTGGTCATGCAGTGTTTATTGGAGCTCCATAATGCACACTCAAGACAGCCAGTGAAATGCAGCAGGCTAAGAGAGTGGCGGGTCACCTAAGTTTGGGGTAGAGTAACTCTTATCAGCACCCACTCTCCTCTGGAGCAGCTGCAGATGCAGGTGATGTTGCTGCACGTGAAAAGGAAGGAAAGAGTTAAGTCCTTTACCGAACGCTACGCCTTTCCTCGGCACTCCGCTCGGCACAAGGGGGCTGCCATCCAACGCAGGGCTGCAGACAATGGAGCCATTCATACCATTGCGGTGGCGCGGTAAACTGCCGTAATGTTCCACTTTACGCCGGTAGTTGGTGGGAGGTGTCTACAAATAAAATGTATATTATCTTATAAAAAAATATATATTATAGAATAATTGTAGAAAAGAAAGCACAAGTAAAAGTAGAAAACATATTTACAAACACTTCGATATTTTGATGGCACATGCCATCTACCTCAGAAAGTTGTACTTGTACTACTATTACTAGCTGTCTACGTCCCGAGAAAGATTTAATAATATGGCATCAAAATATTGAAATGTTAGTGTTTTGTGTTTTTTACTTTTATTTGTGCTTTATTTTCTGCAATCATATTTTATTTATTTATTATTGTATAATATATATTCCATAATGCACTTTATTTAGTACATATAGAAAATAAAAAAAGACATTGCAGAGTTTAAAACTATTTATATAATATGAATGTTGGATCAAAATTAACCACACATGACTTTTTACGAGTGTGCCTGAATCAGTGATTGTATGGTCTAATGTGCAACTCTCGCAAAAGGTTAGATTTCTGGCTACTGGGAGTGAGGTTGAATTTAGAGGAAATGTACCTGCATTTGAGGAGGGAAATTGGAAAAAGATATTAAGGAAAACCCGTCTCGGCAAACCCAACCAGAATTCAAACCTCGATCTCCCTGACATCGGCAGTCTAATCTATTGTGAGAGTGATGCCTTTGACCAGTGGTCTCAAACTCAAATTTTCCGAAGAGTCAGATAACTTATCTCGCAGTGTGTTGTGGACCACAGCCTATAGAAGGGTTAGATTACTAACTCGCAGTGTGTTGTGGACCACAGCCTAAAGAAGGGTCATATTACTAGCTCACAGTGTGTTTTGGACCACAGCCTATAGAAGGGTCAGATAACTAGCTCACAGTGTGTTTTGGACCACAGCCTATAGAAGGGTCAGATAACTAGCTCAAAGTGTGTTGTGGACCACAGCCTATAGAAGGGTCAGATAACTAGCTCACAGTGTGTTTTGGACCACAGCCAATAGAAGGGTCAGATAACTAGCTCACAGTGTGTTGTGGACCACAGCCTATAGAAGGGTTAGATTACTAACTCGCAGTGTGTTATGGACCACAGCCTATAGAAGGGTCATTATACTAGCTCGCAGTATGTTTTGGACCACAGCCTATAGAAGGGTCAGATAACTAGCTCACAGTGTGTTTTGGACCACAGCCTATAGAAGGGTCATATTATTAGCTCGCAATGTCTTGTGGACCACAGCCTATAGAAGGGTCAGATTACTAGCTTGCATTGTCTTGTGGACCACAGCCTATAGTAGGGTCATATTACTAGCTCGCAATGTCTTGTGGACCACAGCCTATAGAAGGGTCATATTACTAGCTCGCAATGTCTTGTGGACCACAGCCTATAGAAGGGTCATATTACTAGCTCGCAGTGTCTTGTGGACCACAGCCTATAAAAGGGTCAGATCATTAGCTCGCAATGTATTGTGGACCACAGCCTATAAAAGGGTCATATTACTAGCTCGCAATGTCTTGTGGACCACAGCCTAAAGAAGGGTCAGATCACTAGCTCGCAATGTCTTGTGGACCACAGCCTAAAGAAGGGTCATATTACTAGCTCGCAATATCTTGTGGACCACAGCCTATAGAAGGGTCATATTACTAGCTCGCAATGTCTTGTGGACCACAGCCTATAGAAGGGTCATATTACTAGCTCGCAATGTCTTGTGGACCACAGCCTATAGAAGGGTCATATTACTAGCTCGCAATGTCTTGTGGACCACAGCCTATAGAAGGGTCATATTACTAGCTCGCAATGATTTGTGGACCACAGCATATAGAAGGGTCATATTATTAGCTCGCAATGTCTTGTGGACCACAGCCTATAGAAGGGTCATATTACTAGCTCGCAGTGTCTTGTGGACCACAGCCTATAGAAGGCTCATATTACTAGCTCGCAATGTCTTGTGGACCACAGCCTAAAGAAGGGTCAGATTACTAGCTTGCAGTGTCTTGTGGACCACAGCCTATAGAAGGCACATATTACTAGCTCGCAGTGTCTTGTAGACCACAGCCTATAGAAGGGTCATATTACTAGCTCGCAGTGTCTTGTAGACCACAGCCTATAGAAGGGTCAGATTACTATCTCGCAGTGTCTTGTGTCAATGTTCTAGTCTATATCATACATTTTGTATTCTTTACTTTTTAAACAATGTTATTAAATATAAAAATCCATCCAACACTGTCACGGGAAACATTTTATAGTTTATGTAGAACTATGGGTGTAACTCTATGAGTGTTTGGGCTGAGCGCTATATTAAATCACACAAAGAGGTGTATCTACATTAGAAAAAAAAAATCTTACCAAGAAACATAAAAAATTAAACAAATCCAAGATGATTATGTTGATACAACATTCATGCAACAACTACAAAATTTTAACACGAGACTCATGTGTCTTTGATAAATTAACAGATAATTGTGAGTGTAAATAGTCTTTTACCTCTACTGAAATTTCGTCAAAAGTTAGATCTGCCCCTACGTCTGGAGGGTGACAATATGACCATTTTTATAACAGCTAGTAAACAGTATTTTAACACAGAATAGTGATTAATCATCTACAATTTAAGCATAGATAAATTTATATGTCATCATAAAATATTATCCTGTGCTTTGCTTTTTTTTTCTCTAAGTCTTTCCCTTTACCTAGATACAAGTATGGACAGTTTGAAAGCTTGAGGTACTGCTATGTCAACATAAACCCTATCTTCGACTTGGCTTTGCTGTGCATTTAAAAAGTGGTCTTTGCACACCTCTAAATTAAGATTGACATCCCTACTAGATAATGTTATGAATGTCACCTACACGAGGAGGTGGGATATCCTTGAAGTCTTCCAGGTTGTTGGGATGATGACCCAATCTTCGAGGACTGCCATCTGAGTGTGATGATACAGGGCTCGGATGGGACCCACCTAATAGCTGACAACATAAAACAACAAAAGTGAATGTAATGAGCAGATCCCAAAAAGTTGGTAATATTTAATTGGGTGGATATTAATTTAATTTAAAAAAAGGTTATGTTGCTAAGATTGTATGTGTTGACAGGATTAGCAACGAATAATACTTAGCTCCGCGTCTTACTACCTATTTGGGTTATATGCTTAGGTACTAATTACACTAATGTGTTAGGAATTAAATTGACAAGGAAGGAGTGGGGGTACAGGGTGTACATGAGGAGTCAAGACTGGGATGGTATGGGCATGTAACAAGTATGAAAAAGAAATTAATATAAAGTTAAGAAATATTTAGTTTAATTTAAAATGTTTATGAGAATCAAATAGCCAAAGCTATTATTTATGCTTTTAGTGAGGATTACTCCATCTAGATATCATATTCTGAAAAGTGAAAAATGACACCTGGACACGGCACGAGATGATTCCTGGACAGCTCAGTGGTTAGAGCATTGACGTACTAAGCCAAAGGTCCCGGGTTTGATTCCCGTGTTCAGGTGTCATTTTTCAATTTTCAGAATATGATATCTAGCTGGAGTAATCCTCACTAAAAGCATAAAAAATAGCTTTGGCTATTTGATTCTTAAATATGATATCCCTTACAAGCATAATAATTGTACAAGTGGCAACATTAAGCTAATTACCGAGACGAAGCTGTCTGTGTTATCTGATAGCTCGTGATCTCATAAAATCACACATTTGTAGCTGACGATTTCCGCAACTACATCATAGACTCTGCCTTAAAATATGAGTTAAGAATGACCTTGGGCATGAGACGACTCCTGGATAGCTCAGTGGTTAGAGCATTGGTGTACTAATCCAAAGGTCCCGGGTTCGATTCTCGTATCCAGATTTCAATTTTCAGAATATAAAATGTATATGGTTAATAAAGAGAAAAAAAACTTGTTTAGGGAATAACTGCCGCAACAAGTAGTGAAATAACAAAACAATTTCTAATAATCCTAGTCAAAATTCCAATAATATGAGTACAATACATTAAGTCATAGATGAAATAGATGAAGTTGTGATCGTTATTATAGAGTATCAAAAATTATAACAAATGACAAATTAAAACCAATGTATGAAAAGTTTAAATGACACTATTTAGTAACAATGTGGTTTCATACAAGAGAATAAATAACATGAATTGTTTGAATGACTTGTTAATTGGTTATAGAGTATAAACTGGCATTTAAATTTTATGTAACAGATGGTTTGATTGACATTGAAAACATATTGTATGAATTGACCAGTAAAAGTTATAATGCATGGAGATAATTATATGTGAAAATGTATTAATTATGATTTTGTAGTTAATGAAAGTGAATTAATAATAAAGTATGAGTTAAAAAAAATCTTTATTATCTGGCGAAGGTAGTCTATCATCCTTATAACACTCCTTACTAAATATAACTACGAAATAACTAAAAAAAGAATATCAAAGAGAATGATGGAGATGAAGTATGAAGGAAAAATACCACAAGGGAGACCAAGAAAGAGACAGGAGGAGCGGATAACTGCAAGTGTGCCAGTGAGAAGAGAATAGTAGGAGTATATAAAGATGAAAGGATAGTGGAAGATAGAGGCATTTTACTAGACTGACTCGGCCACATGCTGGAGACATTGAATGATCATGATGATTATATGGGCAGTATTATATGAGTGTTAAGTTGTTTTTATATGTTGGGTTTTTCACTGTTTCTCACTAATTGTTAAGTTTATATGCATATATATTAATTACACTAATTTAATAGGTGTCTTAATACCTGTTCAGGCTATACACATATGATGATTAGCTTATTCTAATGGAGTAGTGATGAGGAAGGAATCATTTAGGCGGTAATCATTCATTCACGACTTTAGTTTACTTGGATGACAGCTCAAAAACTTAATAGAAACAGTCCCTAATATATCCATACGCCAACAGCTGACATTATCACTTTAGACAACTGTAATGAAAACAGATGATAATATATGAACGTGATAGTTAACCACAGTAATTTAGGACAATTTTATTTATATATTTATTTGAGGTCAGAAAGAAAAGCTTATTTATCGTTTTATTCCCCCTAAGAAAATTATTATTCACACCACTTACACAAGAGGTCTAACGAAAATAGCTTCAAAATGGCGAACAACAAATTTAAACCGTGTGGTTGAAAATGACAGAAACAAGTTCTTTACAATGATGCACCCATGCAGTGGATAAACATATTTTATTCAGTTAAGTATTTCAAAATATGAAAAATAATCAAAAAATTATATATATATATATGTTTCGAGTTGGATAGAAAGAAATGATTAAAAGTAATGAAATAGTATGAGAAAACTTAAGTTTACATTATTTTAAATGTAAAATATAATAGGTCATTAAAAAATTTAACATTTGTAACAAAACAGTGATCTTTTACAAGTGTTGGCAACCCAAATCCTAAACATATGATTTTCAAACTGTCATCCAGGTAAAAATTTATCATGAACAGACTTTACACACATTTGTGTGGAAGGGGAGTGAGAAACCATTTAGGAAAAGCCAGCCTCAGTAGACCCAACAGGGATTTGAATCTCAATCTCCCCGTCATAAGCAGATCAATCTAACGATAAAGTGACACCTTATACCATTCAGCCAATGAAGCGAGTAATATTTACATATTTTAAGCACAAACATATAAAATGACTTGGTCTAGTAGGGTTGTAAGAAGAGCGTAGAATAAAATTATTAGATGCCTATCTAATCCTAGGGAGGGATGTTTAAAGTACAATCGGGATCAAAACAACAGGTTTTCCTGGTCATGTTCAGTCGCACTACCCTCTCAGTTCGTTAAACTAAATTACTTGCAATGAAATGTACCTGAGCTGTTATATGACTGTTGTTGGGTGTGGAGGTGGCCAGCAGAGCCGTCCGGGGTCCCGCGGGGGGCTTGTTCCTTCTCCTTTCATCCCCCAGTTTCTCACGCAGTTCCAGGTTCTCGCGCTCTACTGTGGCTTGTTGCAACTTCAGATCAGACAAGGCAGACAAAAGTTCCAGCTTCTGAGTCTCCAGTGATGACCTTGACAGCAACTCCTGACAAATGTATATAAAATACCCAATAGTCTATGTTATAGTTTTGTTTTAATAGCTCTTATAAATCTAAACAAATATTTTTGAAAAACATTAGACCTAGTGCTCAGAAATGAAAAAGACAGAACACAAAATAAGATAACACTCAGATAAATTGATAAACATAAAATAAATCTAACATTATAAAACTAAAAAGTTGAAATAAAAATACAAATATTGAAAAGTTGTTCATAAATAAAATAGATTTGGCAAAAAATATATATGTTTTGACCAAACGCTATGTATATTGATTGCTCTTCTATTGAACATCATATTTCAATGATTTGTCCGACAACCTTAGCTCAGACGATAGAATGTCTAAATCTTTCATAGATTAAGATTCAAAATTTTGACTTCAATATGAATGTTGATAAAATTCAAATTAGAGATGAAAATGTTGAAGTTTCACATAAGGTTTAAGAACTCATAAAGCAATCAAATCATAAGAGTTGTTATATTGTTGTGTTGGCAGCTATTTTGTTGCAATCTCTCACCCTCTGCAGAACCTCCTCAGTGCTGCCCAGCTGTTGTTTCTTCTCATCCAGCATCTTCTCCAGGTCAGCTATCTTGTCAGACTGAGCCTCAATCTGCTGGTTCAATACCGTCACTTGCAGTTGGAGCGAGTCTTTATCCGACTCGAGACGCTTGAGACGCTCCTCCAACTCTCCCGGGGGCTGCGACACATAAACAAACACCCAAACTTTAATAAAAAAAATCGTCTTCCCTAAGGAACTATTCATGATGCTCGCTACCGCTGAGTCAAATATTGTTGTCAAACATATTGTATTTATAGTGAATGATCATATATGTCGTCCTGCTTTGAAATACACTCGGAAAACAAATAAAACTTTAGAAATACAGGGAATTAAGCATTTTAGTACCTTACCAACCTTGTTGTGTGCTGCTATCAATGGTTTATGTTAAATTTATATCCTATAGGAACAGGATGGCAAAAGTGAATTTTAATTTAAAAAAATGCAGTACACGCTATGGACAAACAACGCTGAGAGACTTGACACTTACTTAAACTAATTGAATATATTCATACAGTAAATCATATAATTACCAGCTGTCATGTATGACCAATAGTATTAATGGTAATAATGCAATTAATATAATTTAAATGAAAATAATTAATTATGTTGTAGTGTCCAAGCCCAGCTTCCCAGTGTATTTTTACTGTAGATATTCCTAATAATTTTAAAATATTATGTGATCATATTATGCAGTAGATGTTAATTCTTTATTTTTAACAGGAAAAGTTTGTGTTATTTATAACATTGTTCTTAGAGCAGGTGGAATGTGGTCCATGGTTCAGAGATTTGTTTAGTTTGGCTCGCACAGTGTTTAAAAAAATGGATTAGTTAATAGCAGTGGCCACCAACCTTCATGTTACTAGGGGCACATATATTCCCAATTTCTTAAATTTTTAGCAGGTGTGTACATATATATTTTCACCTATAGATAGATTAATCTAAAAAATCTTACAAAGAAAATATTATTAATGAAACATTCAGAAAAAAAAAGTAATTCAATATGTGATTTTTAATGTGATGGTTGAAACTGCATTTCATTGTTTTAAAAAGAAATATTAAATCATAATTTGAAAGTGAATTTCTTTAGATTTAAATCTGAAACTGATATATATTAATTTTTCATAATCTTCACTTCCTAAAGAAAGCTTATTTGCCCAGAAAAGATTATGAAAATTTTTATTTAATCTTCACCGCAAGGATTATACTCAATAGACATTTTGTGTGCTCTACTAGTTTCTAGAAATGTTTGCCTGTGTGGCAAGCCTTGAAGGATAAGTTGTTCTGTAGTTCAGAAATCTCTGATTCCAATTCTTTAACATTTGTTTCGTACAGTTTATTAATATATTTGGCAATTATACTGATATCCACGATATTAAATGGATTTTTTTTTTAAATATGCAATTAGCTCAATTTCAATAAATTGTCCACACCTTTGATTGAACACATCTCCCAAATTTTCTACATGTCCACCATATAATTTTCTATCAAAACAACAGTTTCTTGCAATTCTTTACAAGTATGGAAATATGTCGATACATTTTGTTTATTTTTTTTTATTTCTAAAGGAAAATAAATTTCAGTATGAATATCTTGGTGGGCACATGAAAAAAGGCCGACGAATGCCATGCGCCCGCCAGGTTGGTGACCCCTGGTTAAATAACAACACCTAAAAAAATAAATGATCTATTGACAACAACAAAAGTGTCAGGTGTCCAGTTTTGAATCAAAAGTTCTACATATTTAGAAAGAAATAGTTAATTGTATTTTTTTTCAATTTTGAATTTAAAATTTAATCTTTCATATTATAGATGTTTGTCTACATAAGTTTTGTTAGTTTATTTTTGCTACACATCATTCACTTTACCCGTCTGACCCCTGTTCGACAGCAACAAATGTAGTAGGGTTATAAATTGTATAGAAAAAATATTTTTAAGATTTCTTCAATCATGCCTATGCTATTTATTCATCTATTGTATTAAATAATGAACAATATGATCAAATTATTTAATCATAAGTTTTATCAAATACATATTTTTAATTGCTTAGTCTTTATTAGATTTTGGATTTGATAGCTCATTACTAATTTTATAACTAAATGAATAACATGTAGACCATCAGATTAAAAATGTATACAAAGAAAATAATTTGAACATTGTAATGATATAAGTGATGAGACTATTCTTTGACAATATCAATTATTCAATGTGTAAATGTCATTGGTACAGATGAAAATATGTTTATTTTCTAGCATACATTTTTCTACAAAACTGAATTTTTGAAAAATACCAAGAAACCTTTATTGAACAGTTCTAGTTGTTTTCGATATATTAAAACCTATTTCACACATTAAATAGTTTTTTTTTCTTTCAAAATTTGTTTTCTTTGATAGCTCGCCTACAAAGGAGGGGAG
>CABFVX010001656.1:0-11697 GCA_902151425.1 Timema shepardi | reverse complement strand
GGGGGGGGGGGGGATCTATGTTGAAAACTTTTACTATCAGAAAGTAAAGAGTTCTGCTTTACATAAACCAGTGTGTAAAAGAAAGTTCTTTGTAAAAAAAACAGTACGCTCAGATCCAATAAAAAGTATCCCCGCCGCTATTAGATGTGAGCAGACTGTGGTGACCAATAATGAATGAGGCTAGTCAACACAGCATGTGTGATATGAAGAGGGATAGACTGCATGTGTGATATGAAGAGGGATAGACTGCATTGCAGTTTAGCTGGATATAAAATCACAAGATCAAACAAAGTGAGGAGGGATAGAGGAAAATATGAAAGTAAAGGGTGGGATTCTAGGAATAGAAGGGTGACATGAAAGGTAGAAATAAGAGGGTGAGATGAAAGGGAGAAATAGGATGAGAAGAAGGGGAGAAAATGGCGGCGAGATGAAAGGGAGAAATAGGATGAGAAGAAGGGGAGAAAATGGCGGTGAGATGAAAGGGAGAAATAGGATGAGAAGAAGGGGAGAAAATGGCGGTGAGATGAAAGGGATGAAGAGAGTGAAATTAAAACTAAACAGAGAAGAGAGTGAAATCAAACGGAGAACTAAGGGAGATGAAAAGGAGAACGGGGGTGAGGTAAAAGAGAGAAAGGGGATGTGAAGAAAATGAGAAAAAGGATAAGAGGATAAGGAGAAAGAGGAAGTAAAGGGTGGGACGAAAGGGAGAGAGGTGAGCTGGAAGCAAGAGATTACGTGAATGATCTTCCTGAAGTTGTTCGTCGATGATGTGCTCGCCGCTCGAGTCCGAGTCGCTCGAGGTGTCGCAGCTGGTAGAGGATTCCTCCCCGTCCCCGTCACCCTGCCGACTGTCACTCCCCTCCCCTTGAGAAACACCACACATCAAGGTCACACATGGTCATCATCATGATGGCTAGGGGACGTGCATGGCCTCGCCGCGCGGGAAAATACTCGTTCGGGCGAACATTCACGAAGCTCCCGTGAACACAAGAAAATGTTATATTTGTTGCTGTCAATTCGCGATTGTTTCGAAATAAATTATTCAAATCTGAACTGTTTAACGGTGAAAATGTGTATCGAGTTTGATTAATTTTGTAGCCTCGCGAAGAAAGGCGGGCAAGGATGGGTTTTCCAAAACAATTCCCCAACCTCCCTCCACGCAAGTGCGGTTACGTTTCCTATAAATTATACCTTCGTCGTCCCTACCAGATTAACGTGATTTATATGCCGAGAGGGTAGCGAGATCTAGGATCTCTCTTAAGGGTGTCCCGGAGTTAATTCTATTTAAAACCTTTTTAAATAAAGAGAAAAGGTTTTGACAAAATTCCATGACACCCTTGAGAGATATTCAAGTTCTGTTCATGTTAGCATGTGCAGAACATTAAACTCTATGTTGTATTTGATTTATTTTGGCCAACAAATTTCAATTCTGTAAAAACACTTGCGCTCCCTTCTGCCGCAGCTTAATCCATCACTGATGATATTACTATGTGTAGAAAATTAAACTAAACGTATCTAATGAAGCACTATTTTATTTATGTTGTATAAAATGAAAATTGTTGAAAATAAAAATTGCAACAATAGTGGCTTGAAGTCAAGTTCAGCCTGTTAATAAATTCTAATCAAAGAATAATAAATTACCTAAGTCTGCGTAACTTTCACCGGCCATAAAAGATTACATGGACACAATTACTACATTATACTCCTGTTAATTAGTCTAGAGTTTAATTAACCCTTTATTCTTTCTGTTCCACGTCAAGATGTACGCTTCGCTTTGTGACTGCCGAAGGGAGGGTTGGAGACGTTAAGTTGAACCTTTCTTTTGACAAAAAAATAAATAAAAATACAAATACGTTACTTTTGTGTATATAAAACACGAGGTAAGTAACTTCATGTTCAAAGAAAAAATATATCCGAAACAAATTTCTCCATCCACCCAAATGCCGGCATACTTCCTATAAATTAAACCTTACTCATACCTAACACATTAGTTTAATTAGTCCATAGGCGTACAAACCGAACGTGTAGTAAGACACATTGCAACTTCTAAAAAAATTAAAAACCAAATTTAGACTCTTGGTGTAATAGTTTAAGTTTATTTTCTAGTAACAAATCGATCAAATAAAGATAAAGTGTGACCACAACAATCATTAACTACTTTACTACCCGCACCGGTGGTCACACAGTCTATGGCATAGAGCCCGAAAGCGAATTTATTCCTGGTAACGGGGAAGTCAAGGTTCATATATATGTATGACGCATTGGAGAGTTTTTTTCATGTGATTTTCTCATCGCCGATCACTTAAGATTAACCCATTAATGACCCTTGTGTTAAAATGGTATGTATATGTTCATGTACCCCCTCTTCCTATATAGTGGAGTCATCTAGTACCGGGAGGGGAAATCTGAGCCTAATGGTTCGAGTATGACATACAGTCCCATTTTTATAGGAAGGATCCTTTAAAATACACAAACCTATATTTTTTCGGTCAGAAAGGATATTATTTTACTTTATTATTAGCCTTATTTATCTATCAAAAGTGAAAGCTTCGGAGTAAAACATGACGTATGAATACGTTGAAGTAGATTTAAGGTAAGGAAGACCCTTCCTATGGAAAATGGACCATTTTTATAGCCTCTCTCGGGATTTTAGCGGAGTAAGCACCAGAACAACAAATCACTAACAAGCGAAATGGAATAACCCCGGTTATTTAAACACTCAGACACGCCCACTTATACAAGGAAGTGGAGTGCCAGACGACCAGCGCGACGAGACCAGCAGTACAATACGATAACAGAGACAATAGCCATCATCATGATGATCCACCTTGTGACGTGTCCAAGTCGGCGACGGTTGACGCCTCACGAGAGTCGACCGAACCCGTCACCCCATCACCGGCACCTTCTTCCGGCGCCCCACCGTGCTCAGCATCAGCGGCTTCACAAGTCGACGATTGTCGCGGTCGTTCGAGAGAGGTTTCGTTTCCCGGCTCCTGCGGCGACACAGATCGGGCACAACGCGCGTCGTCCGAAGCACTTCCTGAGGAGTCGGCACTCGAGTCCCTCTCGCAGTTGTGGACAGTTTGTCGCTGCTCTGTCGAGTCAGGGTCGTTGCCGCCCTCGCCTCTGGACAGTATCCTGCGCTGCAACTGCCGGATAACAGAGCTCTGTTTCGCCTCCAAGGACACCTCGGTAGAACTGGAGGGGGCGGCGCCACGACGCAGGGCGTGGGACACGGGTCGCTTCTGTTGGCACGCCGGACGCGCAGTGGTCTTCTGACATTGCTGTTCCAAGATGGCTACCGCAGCCGCCACCAGCGGCCCAGTGGCTATCTCCTTCATCTCGACGGGCGACTGGCTTTCCAGACGTTAACAACACCGCCCCAGACGTCCGCACACGCACGGCGGCTATATTTAGACACTGCCTGCCTGCACGCGGCGGGGCTCCACACTTAAATGATGGGAACACTGTTTTAGCTTCTTCCCCCCTGATGTTTTTACACCCTTCACGTTTCTTATATTTCGTTTTACACTGCCTCGGGACCTTTAAAAAACAAAACTAGGTTGTAGTTTTATTTAATCCCTCAACTATGTCGAACCAGGCGACGGACCACAGGAGAAAAAAACAACACAAAAGAAGCCACTCCGTAGTGTCTCACTGCCTCCAGCAAACTAAACGTGGTTAAAGAAATGCCAGTTTAATTAGTGTGTGTATGTAATCGTGTGTATGTTGGGAACTGAACTTCAATGAACATTTTACTGTGTTTAATTCGTTACTTCCCTGGGAAGTGAAATCTGTATGGGGCCGACAAAACGCTTTACTAGCGTTTCTAAAAAAGAAACAAGCAAACTGTTAGGTGCGTGATGCTGAAAACCCTAAATGACATGAGAACTGGGTTAAAATGCCGTTTACATCGGGAAGAGATTATCTTGGTGGCTCATCTGGAAGAAGGAAGACGACACTACTTCTCACAAACAAAGCGTCAAATTTGAGGATATAATTTACTGTGTACACACAATAAATGGTAGGACATACACACGCAAGTAGGTCAACAGAGCTAGGATACTGTGCAAAGGATAATTGCTTTCCTTCAGATACGGGTAAGCCTCCGAAAGCCAACTCACCCCAAACACAATGTACGCACGAGAGCACAGTCGACATGTCAGATTCTCGTAAAACTCCGGATGAAACTCCATTAACCGGATTGAAATAATCGAACATCAATGAAAGTATGATGACGTCGCTCAGGCGTTGTGTTGACTAACTTCCGACATACTACTCAGACCCGTGTCTGCGAATTAAATGTTCGTTTCAAAATCAATCCTGCGAGAGTCTGTCATGTCCCTCTCACAGGACAATGTCCTAGCTAACCGTGCGACACATGCTGATGAGGATGTGACGTCACGGGCACGAGGGAGGGGAGGGTGGTAGGACCAGTGTTAGGACACTGACGAGACGCCACTGGCCGGGGTTCGATACTGAAATGTTGCACCACACCATGGTTTCAAACTCTTTTTACGTAGTTTTTAGAGATTTAAAGAAATATTTTAACCTTTATATTTGAGAGTTCAAGTCACGGGGAGCGAGCGCTTGAACTATGAACTATGAACTATCAAGATAAGTTATACATTGTGTAGAAGTAACACAACGGTTGGTCATAGCGCTTTATGAACACAAGTGGATACATTATAATACATAGCGGAAAGAAAACACAACTGTTGGCCCTACCACAATATGAACACAAGTAGATACATCATAATACTTTGTGTTAAGATTATTATTATTATTATTATTATTAGCACCTCGTCTTATTACCCGTTCGGGTTATACGCACTTACGCTAATGTGTAATAGTAGGGTGATTGTGAGATGAAATGTAGGACCTACAGTTTAACGTGGAATCCGAACCACGGTGGAGACCTGGCATTTCCCACATTCACAAGATGTCTTGTCAGAGGTGAAGGAAGGGTTTGGTAATCAGATAAATCTGTGCCGGGACCGGGGATTGAACCCCGGCCGCCAGCATAGAAGTCTGACACCTTACCTCTAGACCGCCAGGTCACCCTTGTGTTAAGAAAACACAACTATTGGCCCTACCGCGTTATAAACACAAGTAGATACATCATAATACTTTGTGTTAAGAAAACACAACTCTTGGCCCTACCGCATTATAAACACAATTAACATATAATAATACAGTATCAAGTAAACACAACTTGATATTTATTATATTGTGTGTACCAAAATTGCTGGCCTCCCAATAGACAATGAAACACAACAAGAGTTGATATTGCTGCAGCTCCAGAAACTAATATATTCCAGCATTTTCAAGGAATGTACAGATCAAGAAATTCCAGCTCGAAGCGATGAAGGCTCTACCAAATGACTTCCTGGCGTTCCTCGTTTTCTTCAGACAAACTTTATCTCTCTCGCTCTCTCTCGCTCTAACACAAACACACACACACACACACACACACACACACTGGGTTGTCTTTAAACACACCTACGATACGCACTTGCAAGAACAAAGGCATTTTATTTCGAGTTTATAATGGATTTTCTAGAAATAATATTTTTTACTTTAAGGAACACGGTCGACAATTAGTTTCGATAAATTTAGTAATATTCTGGTAGGAAGAAACCTGTAGATAAAAAAATTGTGGCCAAAAAATAATAAAATTTTACTTAGGTATTTGTGTAAGTTCGTAGGTATTATACTATTGATCAAAAGTGTCGTTTTGGATTGCGTTAATTTAAATATATATAAACAACGAAATGTCCGACTTTCAAGCTCCTTGCCGGTTTACACATTTACTTGTTATATTTTACACATTTAATTTAAACCAAAATAATGTAATTACAAACAGTTTAACATATACTTAGAATTAATTCGCATCATGTGGCTGACATACTAATAATATGTAACCACACGGTGCGAATTAATTCTAAGTATATGTTAAACTGTTGGTGATGACATTATTTTGGTTTAAATTAAATGTGTAAAATATAACAAGTAAATGAAGTAATGTAAAGTAATGAATCCATGGAAAAACACACAATTATCCATTTTGACCTTGAATTTGACCTTTAAATTCAAGGTCAAGCTGGGAATTCACACATATTTTCTTTTCCACATCTTATGTGCGATTGATCTATTGACAGAGTGTGCCGATGAATATATATATATTCATATATATCATATATATTCATATATATCATATATATTCATATATTTCATATATATCATATATTCATATATATTATATTTCGAGAAAATCGAACATTTAAATGTAATATGACATTTTAGATGATAACTAAAATTAATCAAGTCATTTAATTAGATTAATTAAATTAATTAAATTTAAAACTCCATTATAGCGATTTAAGTTTCATTGGATAGATATACTAATTCTACACTGAATCCATGGAAAAACACACAATTATCCATTCTGACCTTGAATTTGACCTTTAAATTCAAGGTCAAGCAGGGAATTCACACATATTTTCTTTCCCACATCTTATGTGTGATTGATCTATTAACAGAGAGTGCCGATGAATATGAATATATATATATATATGTGTGTGTGGGGGGGGGGGGGGGTTGGGGCGGGAAATAAATGTATACTATATATATAGGGAAAAGNATATTCATCGGCACTCTCTGTTAATAGATCAATCACACATAAGATGTGGGAAAGAAAATATGTGTGAATTCCCAGCTTGACCTTGAATTTAAAGGTCAAATTCAAGGTCAGAATGGATAATTGTGTGTTTTTCCATGGATTCAGTGTAGAATTAGTAGATACATCCAATGAAACTTAAATCGCTATAATGGAGTTATAAATTTAATTAATTTAATGAATCTAATTAAATTACTTGATTAATTTTAGTTAACATCTAAATTGTCATATTAAATTTAAATGTTCGATTTTCTCGAAATATTTCTCAGTGCAGAATCAAGCTATAGGCCAGGCCTCTCCACTCTTAAATCACAGTACAGGCTCTTATAGACTCACCGTCTCTTTCTGACTCAGTGGTGTCCTCGTAAAAGCTCTCTTTTTCCTCACATAGGAATTGTCAATTTGTAGCTTGAAAATTAACTTAGTTATGTCTAGTAAATTCACTTACCATATTATATAACAGTCATTGATGTTTCTATGTAAAGTATTATAGATTATTAAATTATAACCACATATTTATGCATTGTATCTTAGTTTCCAAATATATCACGTCATTAATTCTTGTAACAATAATTTGTGTAGGAAAGCCAATGATTTTGTTTGCCGAAGTAACAGTCATAATCAATACCTGCAAAGTCTCAAATGGATATCTTTTACACAGGATTTTAAACTATTTTTATTATTATTAGAGCCGCGTCTTACTACCCGTTCGGGTTATACGCACTTACGCTAATGTGTAATGGTAGGGTGATTGTGAGATGAGATGGAAGACCTACAGTTTAACGTGGAATCCGAACCACGGTGGAGGCCTGGCATTCCACACATTCACAAGAGGATTTTAAAGTAAAAGCTGTCACGAGAAATGATCCCACACAAGTTTCTGAGTCGCCGGCACAGGGCGCGGCATTAGAATTTGGTCCATTCAAACATATCTCTGGAAGGTACAAGTGTTTGTATGCTCACACACGTGTGTTAACTCATGTTTATATGTATTTGTAAAATAATTATCGAGAAAAATGCTTTTTTTAGTTTTTTGTTCAAAGGAGTTTTTCGAAATGCTCTCCATTTTAAGCTAAACAATGATATAGTCTATTTTCGAAAAACTTCTGACCTTTCGTAAGGCTGCTTTTGTAATACTTCTACAAGCCAATGTTAACCTATTTCTTAACTCTTTGATATTTGCTGGTTTAGTCCCATAAATAGTAAACTTTAAATGTCCCCATAAAAAAACTAAGGGTGTTAAATCAGGTAACCTTGCTAGTCACTCAAATAGTCCTCTTCTGCCAATCCATTGTCCATTAAATCTCATGTCTAACCATTGACGAACGAGTAGTGTATGATGAGGGAGATAGAGAGAGAAAGAGAGAGAAAGAGAGGGGGGCCTTCATCTAGTTGGAAAAGTAAAATATATTTCACAATCTCCATGTTTACATGATTGTCTAGTTGATTTTCTAGGGCGGGCACTATAAAAGGAAGAATAACTTCTTCAATCATTTCCAATCAAATTTCCGTCAATAAATATCGGACCAATAATTGTATCACATAATACAAGGATTTTGATCACTCCAATAACGACAGTTGTGCTTATTTACAAAACCACTTAAGAAAAAAAGTACACTCGTCAGAAAAGCAGATACAGTCTAATATCAATGGATTTGCATTCAATTATTCAATCATTTATTCGCAAAACTTTACTCGCCTATCAGGATCATCTTCGCTTAGTGTTCGATTTACCTGCATTTTACGGATGCAACTTATTTAATTTTAATGTTTTAGGAACCGAACCAATCGATACACCAGTGGCTTTAGACACTTCCCACACACAAATGTTGCGATTTGCCACGTAAGTGCCCAAATTTTCCAAATGAGTTAATTCACTCAATAATGTACGTACAGACAGTTTTTTGTTTGCGACAGATCCAGTTTGTTTGAATTTTGAAACAAGATCCAAAACTTATGTGTGATACGTTTATATCCTGTTGCCGTTCTTCGAGCACAATGAGTCTCGGTTCCATTCAGAGAAACCAATTCTGTCCTCTTCCAGAGAATAAAACAATTTTTTCAAGATTGAATGTTAACCGTGGAAAACAAACATGACGACTAATGGATTTGTAACTGGCATTGATAGAAAAAACAATGTTTTGTTTACGATCTTACACACAAACACTTGTACCTTCCAGAGCTATGTTTGAATGGGCCAAATTCTAATGCCATGCCCGGTGCCGGTACTCGGAACCTTGTGACCTTGACGTGACCTTAGCAACGCCATCCAAGGTCATGCCAGCCTTACCACCTTAATTCCCGCTCAGAGCCGAACAACTTTTGTTTAAAACTTTTTTTTTTGCAATACGTTGTTTCCGAGATATTTTGGTGGAAAATTTTCAAATCAACACACACACACACATAGTTTAGGTTTTTTTAGCACCGCCTCTTATTACCTATTCAAATAATAATAATAATATTTAGCACCGCGTCTTACTACCCGTTCGGGTTATACGCTTTAAGTTACTAATTACTCTAATGGATTAGGAATTGGGAAGGTTGAATTAGAGGAAGTGAACCCACATTTGCATGGAGGGAGAGTGGAAAACCGTTTAGGAAACACCAGCCCCAGTTCACCCGACCGAGATTCGAACCTCGATCTCCCCGTCCTCAGCAGTCGAGCTTAACACGACTAGCGCGTTAGTCAACTACGCCTCCGAGGCGGGTTTCAGATTATACAATTATGTGCTAGCGACTATAGGTTAGGGATGAGGCAGGTTGAATTTAGAGGAGTTGTATTCACACTTGCATGGAGGGGGAATGGAAAACCATTTTGATAAAACTGCCCTTAGTACACCCTATCGAAATTCAAGCCCCAATCTCCCTATTATCGGCAGTCTAGTCCAACACGAGAGTGACGCCTTAAACCATGCGGCCACCGAAGCAGGTCATAGTTTAGCTACACGCCCATGTTCAAATGTAAGCGTTTTTTTTTACCGTAACCGCAGTCTCTAGCGCCAATAAGCCCACTGTCATCGGCCATTAAAACGATCTTAAATAAGTGAACAAGAAGATAAGGGTGGATGATGCCACCAGCATTTGGCAGCGGTTAAGAAAACCAACTAGCCTCAGGCGACAGGATATGGAGGGCAAATTTAATATTGCTAAAACGTCAATAGCATGTAGACAGACACACCTCAAGCGAGTCCGGCGTGCTAACCTCTCGTCCACCACACGTGCTGTGAATGTATGGGAAGGATCTGACGCAAACGAGATCACTGTCGGACCCGCCTACTCGACAAAACTTGGTCCAGAGCTCGCCCCACCCCTCCTTGCCTACACACAACAGACACTACACCCAATATCATTGTTGAGTGAACTGCAGGACTTATGTATAAACAGGGCCACATTTAGAAATATGGCGTCCCTAGGCACATGAAGTGCAGGCTCCCCCCTTACACTAAAATATCATACTGTTTTTGTTAATGAACACAAATAATAATGTTGTAGGCCTACAGTAGCTACATGGCTTCTTTGGTGCTGACTGACAGCTTACAGCTGACAGCTAAAGGCTTTGAAAAGTTACGAGACCAAATTATGTATCCTTACGCCGAACCATATGATCTGCAAAAACATGTGTTTAGCAGCTGTCACTTCTGACAGTCAACATTTAGGTGGGTGGCCTGGCGGTCTAGGGGTAAGGTGTCAGACTTATGTGCTGGCGGCCGGGGTTCAATCCTCGGGGACGGCAGATTTATCTGATTACCAAACCCTTCCTTCACCTCTGAAAAGACATCTTGTGAATGTGTGGAATGCCAGGCCACCACCGTGGTTCGGATTCCACGTTAAACTGTTGGTCCTCCATTTAATCTCACAATCACCCTACCATTACAGATTAGCGTAAGTGCGTATAACCCGAACGGGTAGTAAGACGCGGTGCTGCTGCTAATAATAATAATAATAATAATAATAATAATAATAACATTTAGGTATATACCTAAATGTTGACTGTCAAAAGTCAGGTGTGAGCTGTCAGTCAGCACCAAAGAAGCCATGGAGCTACTGTATTTATTGATACTATTTACACCATACCCCCCTATTATATAACCACTGTGCAAAATGGTTATGCTCAGTTATTAGCCGACAGATGGCAATAGTAGACACAATAGAACAATACACTAGTGGTTTATAACGTGCAAGCTTCAGCTACAACCGAGTCCACGTGTGTTGTTTTAATGATAATTATGTTCATTTATGTTGAAGACGAGGGTTTCGGGTTCACATCCCGTGACTTCGTGCCTCGGAAAGGGCGCTGCTGAAGACAATTTGATTTTGTTTTATGTTGTGGCCCCCAAAAATCTCGCGCCATAGGCACGTGCCCAGTCTATCTAGTGGGTAGGTAATGCGGCACTGTGTGTTAACTGTTGCCAAATCTCCTCGCTCTCAGTTGTGCCGGAAAGTGGTGTGCTGGGGTAAGAAGGAGCTACTGGCAACCTCGACTAACCAGCGCAGCGTTGCTAAACTTGTGTTATCTTTGACGGGAGATGGACCACACAAAAAATAGAGGATGGCAACGCTGTTTTCTCAATAGTAACCATGCAGTTACCTCAGCGATGATATCCAGTGTAGTCGATACACAAATTGGAGGTATCTATAGTGGCACACATACAAACTTTCCTTGAGATGTACTAATTTTATTATATCTGTAATTTTATCCAAGTGGGAGTGAAAATCTAAGGGGTCACGCAAGAAAACTAAGATAAAGTTGTTTTTATTAATTTTACGTTAAACGGGGCACATGACCAACTCCTCCCTAAACGAATAACAACAAACTTTTGAAAGCTTCAAACCACGTTTCCCGAACCTGAGAGTAGTTATAGCCCAGGTTTATTCCGGAAGTGAGGCAAACCTTTGTGACGTTTCGCCACCGATTATGACGTAGTAGTTATGGCCAGGGTTTATCTGATTTATTACCTGTCACTTTGAGCCACGCCCCTTATAGTGACTGTCTTGGTGACGTCAGCTATGGTGACGTT